>JABMIG010000237.1:0-68460 GCA_013187285.1 Cyclotella cryptica
ATATATATATATATATATATATCATATATAGGATATATATATATATATATATATATATAGATATATATATATATATATATATATATATATCCATATATTACATATAGTATATATATATAGGATATATATATAGATATATATAAATATATATATATATATATATATATATATATATATATATATATATATATATATATATATATGATATATATATATATATATATTTAGATATATATATATATAAGATAGAGAGAGAGAGAGAGGCTGAGAGAGAGAGATAAGAGAGAGAGATAGAGAGGTGAGAGAGAGAGAGAGAGGTGAGAGAGAGAGAGAGAGAGAGCCTGAGAGAGAGAGAGAGGAGAGAGAGAGAGAGAGAGGGGTGAGAGAGGCTGAGAGAGAGAGAGAGAGGCAGAGAGGGTGAGAGAGAGAGAGGGAGAGAGTGAGAGAGAGAGATTGAGAGAGGTTGAGAGAGAGAGAGAGAGAGAGAGAGGTTGAGAGAGGTTGAGAGAGGTTGAGAGAGGTTGAGAGAGGCTGAGAGAGAGGAAGAGGCTGAGAGAGCTGAGAGAGAGAGGTGAGAGTAGAGGCTGAGAGAGGTGAGAGGTAGAGGCTGAGAGAGGATGAGAGAGAGAGAGAGAGAGAGAGAGAGAGAGATAGAGAGAGAGAGAGAGAGAGAGAGAGAGAGAGAGAGGAGAGAGAGTTTAGAGAGGCTAAGAGAGAGAGAGAGAGAGAGAGAGAGGTTAGAGAGAGAGAGAGAGAGAGAGAGAGGTCAAAAGAGAGAGAGAGAGAGAGAGAGAGAGAGAGAGAGGAGAGAGAGAGAGAGAGAGAGAGAGAGAGAGAGAGAGAGAGAGAGAGAGAGAGAGAGAGAGAGAGAGAGAGAGAGAGAGAGAGAGAGAGAGAGAGAGAGAGAGAGAGAAATGGCATGGGTTAGAATGAGAATCTCAACACCTTCTCTAACTGGTAATTTCATGGAGCTCATACTCGCCATCAAGGACAACAAAATCACCTTGTCTACATACCTCCTCTCTGAGCACACCAAAAAGGAATGCTCAATGGCCTTATCACAGGGACCATCCTCTGAATCCACTGCTTTTGCTTCACACCCATAGATATCCATGATAAAACAATAGCCCTCCACTGATGCATCACACAATGTTGATATCCCATTAACACACTCATATCACTCTTTGAAAAAGCCACACAAAATGCCATATCGTATCTAGCCCCCACCAGCACTGAATATGACATGTGCCGAACCACAAAGGCCACTAAAAACTCCCAAACCATGTACTTCCATCTCCAATACCACCCTCAGGACCCACAAGTATGAGACATCCAGCGGGTCTGGTGCCAAACAGTTGTGGAACCCATGGGTCAACCTCCAATCCACACAATGGAGAACTATGATGGTGTACGAACACCAATCACAAACCTTACAGTCACCTACAGCCGACCACTTACTCTTCAGGACAAAGTCTCTGTGCGTACTATTTGCGATAGGGAGTGAGCAGTGTCCACCTTCATATCTTAGTACTGACACATCTCCCCTTTATTTTTTTCACGCACAGCATGCATGGATGACTTTGTCATCCATGCCAAGCCGGCTGCTCAAAAATACATACTTACCATCTCAAAACAATGCTGTAACCTAGCCAACTAATTTCCTCCATTCCCAGGACTAGCCGTATCCCAATAGGCACATACCCCACACCGCGAATGAATGGCCAAGAAGCAGCCACTCAAAAAATGTATGCACCTTTTTTACTAGTTGCGCCACAGTTGCTGTCACACCACTGATGAGCCCGAGAAGGCGAAACAATAAAGCCATTGTATGATCACTGGCAACATCCGTTGTAACTAATCACAGAAATGGATAAATTTGGAAGTTACTTTACAAATTGTAATCTAACAAAAGACATTATTACACCCCGAACAAATGGTCCCAGTGCTGGAACTGGGATGGTGCCAAAATGGGGTCTCACATATATAATTTAATGGGAAGCAAAGATCAAAACATTATTACTACCAATGTAAATCTGTTAGGCCAAAAGTTAGGTAACTTGCGATTGCTAAGAATTGCAAAAATTTGGTGATCGTGATTGCAAATCCTGGGTGATGAAAACTTTGACAAGTAGTCTCACTTTTCGATTTTTCAATTCCTCGGGAACAATGGTTTAGCCCGGTTTTCTGCGAAGGCCACTAGCTTGGCATCAATTCGAATGACGGTGTGATGGATTGGCATCAAAATCCACGATCAGAATAGTTCGAGAAGGGGGCTTCTGATTCTACATCATCCTACACGCATGGTAAGTACAACTCCTTAGGACTAACAAGTGCCTGATTATCCAAAATTTCAATTTCGAGGAGGAATAAGTACACCACGTCCTTATTGACAGTTGAATGTGTTTTGACACCAGTATCATATAAAAATGATGGCTACATGACCTTTTTCACACTATTCACATATAATACGGTCGTTACCCAAGAATTGTTCTACGTATTCCTGGCAAGATTGCAACTAATTGTCAAAGTTTTCATCACCCAGGAACTGAAATCGCCGAAAAAAATCAATTGCAAGTTACCTAACTTTTGGCCTAACACATCAAACAAGAAATGAATTATTTACAGGTAATTACGCTTATATACAATATTGAAGTTCCTATCATGGTCAGATGTCAAAATGCTCTGTCTCATTAAAGGAGAAGGAGGAGGAGAAGAAGTTGGAGGAGGAGGAGGAGAAGAAGAAAAAGTGGCTCAGTTTCCAAAACAACTCTTGATGGCCCCATGACTGTCGGGCTGCAAATCTTAGTTAGAAATGTTGGTGTTGTGTTGTGTCTGCGAGCCCCATTTTTTGAGACATTTCTTGTCACCATCTTGATCTCCCGACATGTCACGAGCGTGTCTGATGATGTGTTGGCGACATCACAAGTCTCACAAGTCATGATGATGACATATTTTCCTGACACGCTAGCTTTGCACTAGCTTTGCATAAGTTGTGTCGTTGTATTTCGCCAACACCTGACCTAGATTGACTCCCAGTAACGGTGTCGGCGAGATTAAAGATGTCGTCAAAAATATGACTACGGCATGTGTCGGGACAACACGTTGCCAAAATGTTGACAACTAAGCTGCAAATTGAAGCTGGCTTGCAGCAGCTACCATAAACTGCCGGTCTTAAGTACCACCGGAGTATAAGTGCTAATTGCCTGATCACAGAAACATTTTCATTTTTCTACTGTTTAAGACCTTAATTTAGAGCTAAAAGTGTCTTGAATGGTTTCTCCTTGTCAACAGCAACACACTGATCTGTATATGTTGGGACCCATCCTGGCACCGTCCCAGTGCCGGCAGTGCAACCTTTCAACGTCCCAGTGCTGGCACTGGACGAATTTGTCCCTGTTTGGCACTTCTGAGTGGGTCGTGCCTGGTGCCCAAACGGGAACATGTTTTACTGAGGTAGAGTATAATAACACACATCAATAAGGATGTCCCATTTTTTTCGAGGTAAGTAATTAGGCATATTGTACTGCGGTATAGGCAGGGTTGTCATACGCGTAACAAAGTTATACCTTCCTCGCTCCGTGATTTGCATTCCTCCATTTGCGTCAATTGACGCCGTCAGTTGATGATGCAACGCTCCTAGATTGGGATTGTGATTCATGACGTCACAAAATCATGATCTTGGCAATGTAGGTAGTTCGTTGAATCTTGTTTTGTATGGCTCTCTCCTAGAGAGATTCAACGCACTGTTTTGATTATGCCAGCCGCTCAAATCTCTCTAGGGAAACTGTAAAAAGTACTAGTGCCAGTATGGGGACACAATCATAAACCCCATTCAGGCACTAGTGCCACAATGGGGACTAGCGCTAAAATGGGGATCAAGGTGGTACAAGGGTCATTGTCCAGTGCCCGCACTGTACGCCCAGTGACAGCACTGGGAACCCAGTGCGGGCACTGGGCTGTTTGCGACCCAGTGCCAGCACTGGGCGTCAATTTTGGTCCCGGTGCTGGCACGGGGACAAATTCGCCCAGTGCCAGCACTGGGACTTTGAAAGGTCCCAGTGCCGGCACTGGGACGGTGCCAGGATGGGTCGTAACATATAAGCCGCCATAACTCCATGCGGTTGCTGAGTTGTGCTGAAAAGTAGCAAAACTCACAACACATCAGAACACAAGAAAAACAAACTGTTCTGTGCTATTTGCCATGGAGTCGGTACAAGAATTGGCGGGGAAATGGAACCTTATCGTACAATAAGGTAAATAGGGTAAATTGTCAAGATACCAATATTTTTTCTCCATAATAAAAACCTATAAAAACACTAACTCCGATCATGGTACAAGTAGGTACAAGTACCATCGAAATGTATCTTTTAAGATTTGTGGTAACTTCCCAGCAATTTATGGTATTGCAGTTAATCAATAGAGCTACCGTAATTACTGGTGTATAAGAACCGGAAAATGTCGGGTCATTTACAAAAGATACAATGAGTGGTTCCTATAATACGAATCAAGCTAGTGTCCCTATCGCGATGAATAAATAAATGTATCTGAAGTAAGTCCCCTATTTACTTGTCATGTAAGGTACAAGTACTGTATGACTCTCTTTCCTGCCGAAGGTTGATTGTTGTGTGCGAGAGATGTTGTGTGATGTGTGTGGTTGTTGTGTGCGTGATGTGTGGTGAGTTTTCAGTCATAGTACTGTAACTCAGCGAATAATGGGACCCACGTGGACCAATACATATCCCAATACTTTTAAAGGGTGACGAAAAGTCACCCCTCTCGCCGCTGCTAATTGCGATTTCAAAAGGGTGACTATTTGTCACCCTTTGTAATTGCTTCCATTGTCTGTATCGTGCTTACGTATCTGTAAGTATCCAAAGCGAGATTGGAATTAATTTGATGGCACACACCGTACTACCTCGCAAAGCGATATCACTTTTTTCATGGGTGGTCAGAGCTCGTAACTACATAGGAATCATCAATAAAGGGTGACTTACGTGTCACCCTTTTGGAAATACGTACAGATATACTGGTGTTCTACATAAAGGGTGACGAAAAGTCACCGTTGTCACCAGCTTCAATGGGAACTTGAAGTGCTTTATGACCGCTCAGCAAAACTTCACGTGAAAGTGGGATTGAATCGTGATGGATTTTCTTGAACTACGTCTCTGATGATTGATTGTTGGATACAGTGGTTGGAGATTGGAGACTCTACAATTAAATTGTCGAGTCCTCCTAGAATGGAGATCTTCTGTGCTTTTGTGACTCCTTTCATATCTACCTTATTTGTGAAGGGTATCTTTCACACATTCACAACTCCGTGACCTCTTCCGAAGGATTTTGGGTACAAAAAAGTCTAATCATGGTTACCAAAAAATCTCATGTGGACACAACATGCAAAACCATGTCAAAAAGAAACAATCCTTGCCATTTTCATCCTCATTTCACATGCTCATAATTTGCTGAAGATCAAGATTGAAACCTAAGCACACAACAGTGTGGTCAGCATAATTTAGTAGTTTTAATCAACCCCATTGCTCGGCATATTATCACCATGGCCGCTGTCCCTCCTCCTCCTCCATATGCCCTTGGAGCAGTTCCAGCCAACGTCATGCCTGCGCCGCATTCAGCTAGCTTCAGCTCCCTGTTTGCCCATCACGCTCGTGATCCCCACCTCGGAGACTACACCCAGCTCCTTGCTCCTTTTGATATTGATGTCAACAACACTGCTACAGCTATGCTCCCTGAGCAAGTCCGTTCCCTTGTTGCTACTGCTGGCTCGCGACGAATGCCCTTGGCCGCCGGTATGTTGGTATCCGGAAGGCTGCGTCTCTTTCACCTCCCGTTCAAATGGGAGCCAGTACTAGGTGCGCCTCCAGATCCCTCCTTGGATGGAAAGTTCTTTGCTTTTGATGGAGAGCTCATCTACAACCAGGGTAGTTTAGTGGAGATTCCTACGACAGCCTTCCATCAAACCACCAATCAGGTCCTGGTTCGTACCATCCCTGCCCTAAAGGCAGCACTGGCAGGAGATACTGACCCCAGTCTTATGGTTGGTCCTTTTGTTGCAGGAGATGCTGATACTGAGGCAGTCCTTGTCCGAAAGATTGTCCCCATCCCATTTCAGTATGTTGGTCTTTTTCTATCCCAGCCTGACGGAGTGACCCCACGTTTCTACTTTGACACCATCCTACCTCAAATCGAAGCTGACAGTAGAACTCAGATGTGCCTTCCTTTGACTAGGTACTTCCAAGTTGCAATCACCCGTCGCCAGCCCGCCGATATGAGCTCAGAATACTTGAATGTTTCTGCTCCATCACCGGTTGCCCGTAATCCTCGCTTACTTGGTTACTCCAATGAGCTTATCTTTCATCACTTCCCACAAGCAAATCCAACGGCTGTTAACATGCAGCATAGCCAAATTGCTGCGGGACTGTCTGTCCTTTACCAGCAAAAGGAAGAGCACTATCAAGAGACCAAAATTGCTAAGGAGGTAGAAAAGCAAGCATCTGTTTCAAAATGGTTGGGCATCGACAAGTGCAACACCTTGTGCCGATTATCTCAAGTGCCAAGTGAGGCTGATCTTCCAAAAATCTGGGGGGACTTTGCCAAGGCTAAGAGTGAGGATAGGCTGGGTCTCCTCAAGGGGCGGGTCCAGTCAGAGCTCCGTAAATTGGGAGAGAGCTACATTGAGTATGAGCCCACCACGTCGTTTGTCAAGAAGCTTACTTCAGTTGATTGGATAATGCACAACACGGACTCCTTGGGAGCAGGAAGCCTCTGCAATGCCTTTCACTTTACTGACTCTGATATCGATGCGCTCCAAAGAATCAATCGTGCTATAAATCTTGTCCAGAGTGGCACCGGAAGCATCTCGCTAGCTGATGCCGATTCTATGTTTTCCGCAAAACTAAACCTTCCCACTGCCGAGACCTCACTTCGTTGCACTCGTCGCTTGGAGGCTGTACTTCGTGCCATCCTACCCCCTGGCCACCCATCAGTAATCTTCATTTCAGAGCACTACAAGTCATGAAAGCCTTTGAGCAGAAGTTCTTTGTGCTTCCTATGGCAGATGGACCAGCCACTGAGCCCCTGCGTGCTGTCTACCATCTACACTGGCTGAACTTGCGTGTAAATGCATTCTTTTGTGCACAAGAGATCAGTGAGACATTTGTACTATTCGCCTCAGACCCCCGGGATATCATCATCAAGGCTGAGCTCCAGGATCGCTGGGAACCTTACCTCTCAGAGGCATTCATCCGCTACAATGGCGTTTATGACCTAATCACACGCGAACGTAGAATTGCTGCTGCAGTAGGTTCCGCTTCGTTATTGACTTCCATTACCCCTGGAAAGACTGAGGCAGCAATCCCAGGGGGGATAAATAATTCCTTTGCACAAGGGGTGCAGCAGAAGAAGGATACAGACAAGGAGTCAACCCGTGTGGATAATCCAACTTTTGACGCATCCCTGTTTGGTGAATACAAAACCAGTGCCATCAAGTCCAAGACACTTCGTGACAAGATCAAGAAGCAAGAGATTCGGGCACTGCCTACCTCGAAGATTGATGGCTCTTCCATGTGCCTTGCTTATCATACAAAGGGGCAGTGCAATACGAAGTGTCCCCGTCTTGCTGATCATGTCCCATATACATCAGGGGAGTATGCTGATCTGGCCACTTGGTGCATTGAGTGTTACCGCTCCTGAGGTGTTGGCGGGAGTGGTTTTCTAGGTAGCTTCAGAATTCAGGTCACCCTTATGTTTTCAAGCCTGCCTACCATCAGCCCACTCTGTCGCCACCCCAATTGCATTCATCAATTGCTCTTCAAGTATGTACCCCGCATCAGTTCCATTGGTCACAAGTCAGTCACTCAAACGAAAAGCTTCTCTGCCCGTGACCATGTCACCGGCCCTTAAGAAGGCACCTATTGCTTTTGCTGCCAGAGTTCCCAAGGAGTTAGGTGAGTACATTGCCCGGGATGTGGAGTTGCTGCAGCAATTGGGTTGGAGGCACTTTGTTCAGCAACGGCGGCCACGGAGCGACTTCTCTGATCTACGCAATGTACATCATCCAGCCTCCCGCCTCCTGCATCACTACAAGCATCGGGGTGTACCTGTCAAGTTCTCCACTCCTCCATGGACCAAGTCTCAAATCAACCAAGCCCTAAGCCGGGTCCCCACAAGTCCTGCCACGAATATGTTGACTTTCTCCACGAAGAATTCACTGATATGATTGAGAAGGGTCAGTGGGTTGTTCTCCCTGCTGGGGTAGCTACAGATCTCCCTGGCCTGCGACTATCTCCTCCTGGTGTTATACCTCAGCGGGATCGAAGGCCCCGATGGATTGGTGACTACAGTTGGTATGATGTCAATGATGACACTCTTCCTCTGGCAGCCCTGGAGGCCATGCAGTTTGGTCATGCTCTTGACCGCATCCTTCGTGAAATTTTGCTTGCTAACCCCGCCTTTGGGCCGGTTCAGCTTATCAAAGTGGATATCAGTGATGGTTTTTATCGCGTGGCATTGAATATAGATGACATCCCCAAGCTTGGTCTGATATTTCCTACTGCAGAAGGCAAAGAACCCCTTATTGCACTTCCCCCTGGTTTTGCCTATGGGCTGGAAGAACAGTCCACCAATTTTCTGCACTGCCACAGAGACCATTGCTGACCTTGCCAATCAACGACTTGCCAGAAACATTGATCCTCTCTCACATGTCCTTGATGAACTTGCCGAAACAATTCCATCACCAATGTCCCTATCCCTCCTCCCGTCCCCTCCAGTGGTGACAGCCTCCTCCACTGGACGTGACAACACCCCATCCTTGTCCCCAGTCACTGCCTGTCTACAAGCTGTGGCTCGTGACCCATCCCTCCCATTTCCATCTCAGCCTCTGTCTTACGTAGATGTTTTTGTGGATGATTTTATAGGGCTTGCCCAGCTCCATTCTAATGCTCGTCGAGTCCGCCGTATCCTGCTCAATGCCATTGATGATGTATTCCGTCCAAACGACACCAATGACTCCCCAGCGCGCCGTGAACCAGTTTCTCTCAAGAAGCTGCAGCAAGGTGACTGTTCCTGGGGGGACCCTCAAGGCTGTTCTTGGTTGGGTCATTGATACGGAGAAGATGACCATCCAACTTCCAGATCACCGGGTTGCACGTCTTTTGGAGATTTTGGATAGCATCCCGCCCACACAGAAACGTACTAGTGTCAAAAAGTGGCATAAGGTCCTTGGAGAACTTCGGTCTATGTCCCTCGCCTTACCTGGGTCACAAAACATCTTCAGTTCCATGCAAACTGCCCTGTCAAACATGTCTGGAACTCGAGTAAAGTTGAACAAAGGTGTTCACCATGCACTTGAAGATTTTCGGTGGATGCACGACAATATTGCCTCTCGTCCCACCCGAATTGCTGAGCTTGTGCCTCTGGATCCAGCAGCAGAAGGGCATCACGATGCATCTGGGTCCGGTGTTGGTGGTATCTGGTTTCCTAGTGCCACATTGGTTTCTCGTTCAGGGTATCACTCTCTCAAGCCGCTTCTTTGGCGTCACCAGTGGCCTGACTACATCAAGCAACGACTAGTCACGGAGGTCAACCCCAATGGTACTATCACCAACTCTGATTTAGAGCTTGCTGGCGGACTGTTGCACTTGGAGGCTCTCACCCAGGCCTTTGATGTCACCGAGCGCACTGTCTTATCAAAAGGGGATAACCTCAGCACCACGTTCTGGGAGCGAAAGGGTAGTACATCTTCAGACAAGCCTCCTGCTTACCTCCTGCGGCTCTTTGGCATTCACCAACGTTTCCACCGCTATGTCCCGCGTTTTGACTACATTTCGGGAGCCTCCAACCACATTGCTGATGCATTGTCTCGTGATTTTCATCTGACCTGGCCCGAGCTCATTGACTCCATTTCGCCTCATTTGCCCCAGAATGTCGGATATCAACTTTGGACCCCATCACCGCCAATACTTTCCGCCGTGACTTCCGCGCTGCTCAGGAAACAGTCCAAGCGGGAGTCACTGCTGGTAATGCCTCCCAAGCCATCACTGCCTGGACTCAGTGGACCGACTTCACAACTGAGCTGGGCCTCGACCCCTTTCTCCAAGCCCTCCAAGACAAAGTACCAGTGTTACAAGTCTTCGCCCTCCGAGTTCGTGTCGGAGAACTTGCAGCCAAAGGCCATCCCATCCGGGCTCGGTCGGCTGAAGCTTACGTACGGCACGTTGCACAGACGTTCCTCCACATGGGGGCCGAAGATCCGCGGTTAACTTCTATTGGAAAAATTGACTTCCGTCTCCAGCGTATGGTTGCGGCATGGAAAAAGAAGGATTCTCCCCCTTGTCGGGTAAAACCTGTTCCAATTCGTATCATCCGTCACATTGCATACTTAGCACGACATTCAACCAGTTCCAACAGTCTTCTGGTTGCTGTTGCAGATATGATAATCATTGCCTTTTTCTTCCTTCTTCGGCCGGGGGAATACACTGACTCTAACCAAGAATCTACCCCCTTTCGTTTCTCTGATGTCCAACTTTTCATTGGTCAGCAGCGCTTGAATCTTCTTCATGACCCTCCCGCACTCATTCTCCAAGCACGCTTTGCCTCTCTCACCTTCACTGACCAGAAAAATGGGGTGAGAGGTGAGGTTATTGGATTGGGGTGCAGTGGGGACCCGTACTTGTGTCCAGTCAAAGCAATCATTCGACGTGTCCTTTACCTCCGCCTTCACTCAGCACCACCAGATGTCCCATTGGCAAGGCTCTTCAATTCAAACTCCCACATCACCGCAAGTGTTATCACTAGCACTCTCCGGGATGCCGTTACATTGTTGGGTCCAGAACTTGGGTTCTTACCATCGGACATATCTGCTCGCTGCCTTCGTGCATCAGGAGCAATGGCCCTCCTACTGGGTCAGGTTGACACAGACATTATTCGGTTAATTGGTAGATGGCGATCTGATGAGATGCTTAGATATCTACACGTTCAGGCTGCTCCCTTGATGCAGGACTATGCTCGCAAAATGCTTATGGCTGGCGACTACTCCCTGATTCCAAATCAACTTGTCCCCATGCAATAATTTCCCACTGGTTGTTTCTGCTTCCGAGACTGTGTGCAACCACTGGTTTTCCTACTCCTTTCTTCTCTCCCTTATCTCTCCCCCTGACCTTCCTGCCCTTGGGACTTTAGTTGGTCACTGGGAATCTTTCTTCTCTGTGAGCTGACCAATGACACCTCCTCCCACCCATACCCGCCCTCTGTATGGCCTGTGGTGGCCAATGGCCTACCTGCCTACCGGACTATTGGGCCATTGGAGGCACAAAAGGTGCGGCCTACTAGTAAAGTCCCCCTTTTTTGCCATCCTGTGTTGTTACTTTGGAACAATGTAAATAGTTAGTGCCTAACTGAAAGGTGCAGCAGAAGTTAGTGACTAAGGCGAGTGGAGCTCGCCGTTGTCACCAGCTTCAATGGGAACTTGAAGTGCTTTATGACCGCTCAGCAAAACTTCACGTGAAAGTGGGATTGAATCGTGATGGATTTTCTTGAACTACGTCTCTGATGATTGATTGTTGGATACAGTGGTTGGAGACTCTACAATTAAATTGTCGAGTCCTCCTAGAATGGAGATCTTCTGTGTTTTTGTGACTCCTTCCATATCTACCTTATTTGTGAAGGGTATCTTTCACACATTCACAACTCCGTGACCTCTTCCGAAGGATTTTGGGTACAAAAAAGTCTAATCCTGGTTACCAAAAAATTTCACGTGGACACAACATGCAAAACCATGTCAAAAAGAAACAATCCTTGCCATTTTCATCCTCATTTCACATGCTCATAATTTGCTGAAGATCAAGATTGAAACCTAAGCACACAACAGTGTGGTCAGCATAATTTAGTAGTTTTAATCAACCCGCCCACCTCCCCCTCAAATGGCCTACCTGCCTACCGGACTATTGGGCCATTGGAGGCACAAAAGGTGCGGCCTACTAGTAAAGTCCCCCTTTTTTTGCCATCCTGTGTTGTTACTTTGGAACAATGTAAATAGTTAGTGCCTAACGGAAAGGTGCAGCAGAAGTTAGTGACTAAGGCGAGTGGAGCTCGCTCGTGAAACAGTGTTCAAAAGAACAAAACAAGAACACCGTTCGAAAGCTCGGAAAGCGATCTTTCGATTGATGTAAGGTTGTAAAAATGTGTTTCCATCTGGAAGAAACACGATTTTTTTTGAGAGGTAAAGCACACATAAAAGAGTCCGTCTCACATGTAAATTTTTCTACTCCAACGGTCACACTGACTTGACGATTTTATTCTTGGAAGATGATTAATCAATATGAATTAAGGTAATACCTATAATTGACTTCCGCATTTTACAAATCAAAAATATTATAATGGTTTAAACTGTTTCATATCTGGATTTCAAGTCAAAAAGGTATCTATTTCGCGAAACTCAACTCCCTATTATCAATTATATTACCTTTCTGGAATTACTTCAAGTGGACCGCCAGTGGACCGACAGTGGACTGCCAGTGGACCGACAGTGGACCGCAAGCGGACTGAATCTTTCGACAGCTTTCGACATTGGACTTTCGACTTCGGGAGCTCTCTAGTGGTGGTACGATAGTATTACACCATGTACCATACTGACAGTTGTTAGTGGACCTCGCTCAGTGGACCGCCGGTGGACCGCCAATGGACCGCCAGTGGACCGCCAGCGGACCGCCAGCGGACTTCTGATACTGAAACATATAGGTAATTGTTTTCATTATGGTAGCCACTATACATCGAAAAATACCTGTAATAGTATAAACCAATCAATTATGATTTCTTTATATTTTGCAATAATGTTCTCATTAATTCAATTAACATCACTAAAGGTATTACCCATGTGGATCAATGATGGATCAATTTTATTCGACCTCTCCTCTCTATGAATGACTAATTTTGCGAAACAAGTTTGTATGTGTGTGAGTGTGTTTTCTATGATACCACGTGATTAACATGATATCCGTGTTTCTTCCTGATGTGACGTCATTTTCGTCCGTCACACGGATGAAAGACAGAGCAGGAGTGCTCCTTTTGTTTTTAGCCGTCATATATCAACGTACCTTCAAAGAGATATGTAAACGTATCGTACGAGACCTAAAATTGAGGTGGGTTCATTTCATTGAGATTCACCCCATGAAGCCCGTCCGACGAAGTTGATGGTTGATGAATTGATGTTGTTGTGTACCAATGCATACTTACTTACCATCAATATCAGCTTCCTCTTGCCTTACTCGTTTCTAGAGTTGCCCCGAGCTGCAATCTGAAGATGCTTTCATGGATCGCAAAGAGGTGGTGGGTACTCATAGCTGTTTTCATCGAGACGCTTTCGTTTCGTTCGTCGATTGGGGTGCTCCGGCGAAACAGTAACATGTATCATGAACTCGCAAAACGCTTGATGTCAATGGATAGATCCAATTCTAGGTCGACGCGTAAGAGTATAACACAACGCGAAAGGAATGAAGCTCTGTCGAGACCTAATGATGTGAGTACATCAAATCTTGACGAGGCGCAAGTTTTACTTGCCTGCCGCGCGTATTTGATTAGAAAACATAAGGTAGAATGGGAAGGCAAAAAAGTGAGAGCGGAGGCAGCGGCTTCTCCTTTATTTAACGAGGGTTACTTTTGGTGCGATCCCAGCGACTTATTGTATCTACGAAAGAATCCTGATCCCTTCAATCTGATTGACAATGAAACCGTGCGTGAGGCTGCATTCAACTACACCTATGATGGAGATTAATCATTGGAAAGTGGACCACATTCTTTATCTCCGGAGGAAAGCAAAATTGTAATGTCGACAAACCCTTTCTCCACCAATCCATTATACCCGTCCGAGGAACATCGGCGGCGATCTAATGCAAGGGCGAATTTATGGAGCAATCAAACATGGAAAGAGTTATGGTACGAAAAGAGGTGGAAAGGGCGCAAGGTTACCGAGGAGGTAAGAAAGCAAAAACTGACCAAGAGACGGATAGAAAATCTGCCCTTAGACCTTCTTGAATCTCCAAAATTTCTAGCACTGTCAGAAGAAGAAGTAGCAGCTGCCATTATTAGCTATGTTCGAGCCAAGAAGAGAATGTCAGAGGCAAAAAAGAAACTGAAAAAGAAAAGGCTGACCGAAAGAGAACAGTTTTTACAATGGAAGAATGCATTAAAGAGAGAGGCCGAAGGCATCGCTCTTCAAATGAAAGTATCGAATTCTACGCGACGTGACGTGGGACAAAAGTCGATACCTTTGTCGTTCGAGCCTTCGCCCGATGTCATGAAAAGTCTGAAAGACAAACGCTCTCAAAAATCTAAGCGCGCATACGAAAAACGCTCGCAGAAGTCGATGTTCAATGCTACATGCCCTCCTGGACACGAAATGACGAAGTTCAGGCATACTTTTTCTCGTGATGAAAATGGAAGTGACGAATCTATCCAGGCTATTCTTAGGATCAACAATGCCTTGGACAGCAATCAAATTCCATCCATTGCCGACGTAGAGACCATTCTCAAACCTGGTCGGCTCGGAAGAAGAAAAGCCATTCTCCTTAGGATCTTGAGTGAGTGTTACGGCTTGAAGGGGAAATGTATCCCGGGGCTTCGAAACGGCAGAGTGGTGTTGTCCTTTGCCACAACATGTACAATCAAGGATCTGGGTACATTTGTTCTCTCAAAACTAAAGGATTCCTATTTTATAGTATGATTCTGTATCCGACGACAACAAAGCCTGGGCAACCAAATATTTTTTTGATGGCACACCGGAATAAATCCCAGCCGTCGTCCATCCCAAATAAATGATGGGGTTCGGAATTTTAAAGGAACACATCATCAAATGCTAAGGACGCGTCGTCCGTTGCTTGTAGATGCGGATTTTGCAAAACAATTTCTTTAGGTGGGTCTGTGCGCATCGGTGTGTGAGCTGGTTGCGATCGTGAGTACGAATTTTGTACAGAGGAGGTGCGGACGGGATTATGTGTACCGTTGAACTCGACAAGAAATGGGTTGTCGAATTCGTTAGTCCTAGAATTCTCTGCCACGTCTTTATAAACGGAAAAATCTATTTCTTGGGATCTTTGTTTGGTCTGAAAAGGCATGCAAAAGTTATGGTATGGCTGTTTTTGCATTTGCCGCGCTGGGTGAAGTATGTCGTTCTCTTGTGGCAATGAAAAATGGCTGTCATGTCCTCGACGAAATTGATGCTGGTGCAGAGAACTATGATGGTGTACGAACACCAATCACAAACCTTACAGTCACCTACAGCCGACCACTTACTCTTCAGGACAAAGTCTCTGTGCGTACTATTTGCGATAGGGAGTGAGCAGTGTCCACCTTCATATCTTAGTACTGACACATCTCCCCCTTTATTTTTTCACGCACAGCATGCATGGATGACTTTGTCATCCATGCCAAGCCGGCTGCTCAAAAATACATACTTACCATCTCAAAACAATGCTGTAACCTAGCCAACGAATTTCCTCCATTCCCAGGACTAGCCGTATCCCAATAGGCACATACCCCCACACCGCGAATGAATGGCCAAGAAGCAGCCACTCAAAAAATGTATGCACCTTTTTTTACTAGTTGCGCCACAGTTGCTGTCACACCACTGATGAGCCCGAGAAGGCGAAACAATAAAGCCATTGTATGGTCACTGGCAACATCCGTTGTAACTAATCACAGAAATGGATAAATTTGGAAGTTACTTTACAAATTGTAATCTAACAAAAGACATTATTACACCCCGAACAAATGGTCCCAGTGCTGGAACTGGGATGGTGCCAAAATGGGGTCTCACATATATAATTTAATGGGAAGCAAAGATCAAAACATTATTACTACCAATGTAAATCTGTTAGGCCAAAAGTTAGGTAACTTGCGATTGCTAAGAATTGCAAAAAATTGGTGATCGTGATTGCAAATCCTGGGTGATGAAAACTTTGACAAGTAGTCTCACTTTTCGATTTTTCAATTCCTCGGGAACAATGGTTTAGCCCGGGTTTTCTGCGAAGGCCACTAGCTTGGCATCAATTCGAATGACGGTGTGATGGATTGGCATCAAAATCCACGATCAGAATAGTTCGAGAAGGGGGCTTCTGATTCTACATCATCCTACACGCATGGTAAGTGCAACTCCTTAGGACTAACAAGTGCCTGATTATCCAAAATTTCAATTTCGGAGGAGGAATAAGTACACCACGTCCTTATTGACAGTTGAATGTGTTTTGACACCAGTATCATATAAAAATGATGGCTACATGACCTTTTTCACACTATTCACATATAATACGGTCGTTACCCAAGAATTGTTCTACGTATTCCTGGCAAGATTGCAACTAATTGTCAAAGTTTTCATCACCCAGGAACTGAAATCGCCGAAAAAAATCAATTGCAAGTTACCTAACTTTTGGCCTAACACATCAAACAAGAAATGAATTATTTACAGGTAATTACGCTTATATACAATATTGAAGTTCCTATCATGGTCAGATGTCAAAATGCTCTGTCTCATTAAAGGAGAAGGAGGAGGAGAAGAAGTTGGAGGAGGAGGAGGAGAAGAAGAAAAAGTGGCTCAGTTTCCAAAACAACTCTTGATGGCCCCATGACTGTCGGGCTGCAAATCTTAGTTAGAAATGTTGGTGTTGTGTTGTGTCTGCGAGCCCCATTTTTGAGACATTTCTTGTCACCATCTTGATCTCCCGACATGTCACGAGCGTGTCTGATGATGTGTTGGCGACATCACAAGTCTCACAAGTCATGATGATGACATATTTTCCTGACACGCTAGCTTTGCACTAGCTTTGCATAAGTTGTGTCGTTGTATTTCGCCAACACCTGACCTAGATTGACTCCCAGTAACGGTGTCGGCGAGATTAAAGATGTCGTCAAAAATATGACTACGGCATGTGTCGGGACAACACGTTGCCAAAATGTTGACAACTAAGCTGCAAATTGAAGCTGGCTTGCAGCAGCTACCATAAACTGCCGGTCTTAAGTACCACCGGAGTATAAGTGCTAATTGCCTGATCACAGAAACATTTTCATTTTTCTACTGTTTAAGACCTTAATTTAGAGCTAAAAGTGTCTTGAATGGTTTCTCCTTGTCAACAGCAACACACTGATCTGTATATGTTGGGACCCATCCTGGCACCGTCCCAGTGCCGGCAGTGCAACCTTTCAACGTCCCAGTGCTGGCACTGGACGAATTTGTCCCTGTTTGGCACTTCTGAGTGGGTCGTGCCTGGTGCCCAAACGGGAACATGTTTTACTGAGGTAGAGTATAATAACACACATCAATAAGGATGTCCCATTTTTTTCGAGGTAAGTAATTAGGCATATTGTACTGCGGTATAGGCAGGGTTGTCATACGCGTAACAAAGTTATACCTTCCTCGCTCCGTGATTTGCATTCCTCCATTTGCGTCAATTGACGCTCGTCAGTTTGATGATGCAACGCTCCTAGATTGGGATTGTGATTCATGACGTCACAAAATCATGATCTTGGCAATGTAGGTAGTTCGTTGAATCTTGTTTTGTATGGCCTCTCTCCTAGAGAGATTCAACGCACTGTTTTGATTATGCCAGCCGCTCAAATCTCTCTAGGGAAACTGTAAAAAGTACTAGTGCCAGTATGGGGACACAATCATAAACCCCATTCAGGCACTAGTGCCACAATGGGGACTAGCGCTAAAATGGGGATCAAGGTGGTACAAGGGTCATTGTCCAGTGCCCGCACTGTACGCCCAGTGACAGCACTGGGAACCCAGTGCGGGCACTGGGCTGTTTGCACGACCCAGTGCCAGCACTGGGCGTCAATTTTGGTCCCGGTGCTGGCACGGGGACAAATTCGCCCAGTGCCAGCACTGGGACTTTGAAAGGTCCCAGTGCCGGCACTGGGACGGTGCCAGGATGGGTCGTAACATATAAGCCGCCATAACTCCATGCGGTTGCTGAGTTGTGCTGAAAAGTAGCAAAACTCACAACACATCAGAACACAAGAAAAACAAACTGTTCTGTGCTATTTGCCATGGAGTCGGTACAAGAATTGGCGGGGAAATGGAACCTTATCGTACAATAAGGTAAATAGGGTAAATTGTCAAGATACCAATATTTTTTCTCCATAATAAAAACCTATAAAAACACTAACTCCGATCATGGTACAAGTAGGTACAAGTACCATCGAAATGTATCTTTTAAGATTTGTGGTAACTTCCCAGCAATTTATGGTATTGCAGTTAATCAATAGAGCTACCGTAATTACTGGTGTATAAGAACCGGAAAATGTCGGGTCATTTACAAAAGATACAATAAGTGGTTCCTATAATACGAATCAAGCTAGTGTCCCTATCGCGATGAATAAATAAATGTATCTGAAGTAAGTCCCCTATTTACTTGTCATGTAAGGTACAAGTACTGTATGACTCTCTTTCCTGCCGAAGGTTGATTGTTGTGTGCGAGAGATGTTGTGTGATGTGTGTGGTTGTTGTGTGCGTGATGTGTGGTGAGTTTTCAGTCATAGTACTGTAACTCAGCGAATAATGGGACCCACGTGGACCAATACATATCCCAATACTTTTAAAGGGTGACGAAAAGTCACCCCTCTCGCCGCTGCTAATTCGCGATTTCAAAAGGGTGACTATTTGTCACCCTTTTGTAATTGCTTCCATTGTCTGTATCGTGCTTACGTATCTGTAAGTATCCAAAGCGAGATTGGAATTAATTTGATGGCACACACCGTACTACCTCGCAAAGCGATATCACTTTTCATGGGTGGTCAGAGCTCGTAACTACATAGGAATCGTGAATAAAGGGTGACTTACGGTCACCCTTTGGAAATACGTACAGATAGGAGCTACGGGAATGGTCAAACAGGAGTGGTTTTTATAGTGTCTTAGTTCAATGGATCACAAAATGATTTTGAGTAGTTGAAAGGACCGTCAAATGCTTCTGCGCAGTTTGACGGATAGAAATATGCTTCTAAGTAGTTCGACGGACAGAAATATGATCCTGCGTAGTTTGACGGATAGAAATACGCGTAGTTTGACGGATAGAAAATCTTTTTCTTTAGTTCTAAGGATCCATTAAGTGCAGTTTTAGTAGTTCAACCGCTGATACGTAGTTCAACGCCTATATTTGTAGTTCAACATGATGTGTTAGCGTTGAACGGATTGTCACATGTGACTTGAAGACGTGAAATCTTCTCGGACATGTGAGTTGTTCGTGATCGTATTTTTGTTTGCCAGAACGACGTACTATTACACTTAACCCTCCAAGATATATTCCTTTAGCCGTACTTGGCAATATTCTGCACAAGTTGTTTTACAACTTGTGCAGAATATTGCACAACTTAAGCCTTTTAAGCCATAAGAGCTGCCCGTTGATTTTTTGCACGATCAGCCCCACCGTTTGTTCTTGTGAAGGCATTAGAGCTGCATGTTCACTCTTGCACGATCAGCCCGTGCTTTCTTTGAATGAAATCATTCTCTTCAACGCCCCATCCCTTTCGCGTCCTCGACACCTCCATTCATCTTCCATCCGCTGTTGTGTCGTCCGTGCGAGGCCTTGCACACATCTCGTGTCTCTGAGATGACGATTGTTTTTGATTGGATTCGGTAGTCGATCTGGTCTCGCTGTTCCTGTCTATCAGTGACGGCACATCGAATGAACTTCATTTTGTCCTTTCCCCGCGACAGGTAACCCACCCATGGGATCACTTTCCCTCTCCATGCCACCATCCAAACAACCTCCCATTCACGACGATGTACCATCCACCAGCTCATCAGTGGATCCAGCGAAGAAGATATGATAATAGGACAACAAATATCGGCTCGACTGGCCAAACGAGTGGGATGGCCCATTTTCGTTTCTTGCTCGTTTCATGGATGGGGAGGTGACTCGGGGAGTGGAGAGGCGTTTTGTCTGGGATTGATGTTTCGCCGCAGCTGGCTGCGGCTGTGGGAGAAGGAGGTGGCGAGGATTTTGATTCGAGAGAAGGAGAGGATGTCAGACCGTGCTCGATGAGGGAAAGGGTATGGGTTGTTTTCCTTTTGACGGTCGCCGTTATTTGCTACGCAACACATAGGGTTGCCAAGTTGGTATTGACTTCAAAAGCACTGTTGTTAGAATATGTAGCAAGTTGAGTTGAAATAGGCCATTTTTATTCATGAATATCAATGAATGTATGTTGTGGTATAGGAGAAAGCAAGTTGATAAATCAACAAAAGTACATTACCAACCAAAGCAATAATCATCCTAGTTTATTGTCAAAAGAAAGTTCAACCATACACGCCCTCCTTCTAAACTCCAACCAAAAGGAATATGTCTCTGTGGCAGATGCAGTCAAACCACAATCCTCTGTTTTCCTGCATTTGTGCCCATAATTTTACTGTCTTCACCTATTCTTTGCTCCATAATTGTTTATGCTGTCTTTGCTCTCAGCTTCAACACCATAAAATTCCACAGTTATATCTTCCAAATGGCTTGAAGGCGGTGGTGTCATTGGATCACCCTTGAACGTAGGCTTTACACAATATGTAAACAAAAAATACAAAATACAAAATTGGCTGAAGCTTGTGTATGTGTATGGGTGAATGTGTGAAGTTGGTCGTAAAACTACAACCTGCAATTCAATGCTGCAGATTTGTGGTTCTTGAAGAAGTACTAGTACTAGTAATTGTGATGGATTAGAATGTGAATAACAATTAGTTTATAGTAGTATTTAGATATGTTCCTGTGTCAGGATGCATTAGAACAACATAAAGATTCTCATGGAAAACAGACACAAAGTTTGACAGAATCATTCATTGATGCCTTTGTGATAAGATTAAATGTGTATACTAAAGCAATGATCTGATAATAAATGCTGCAAATTTGGTTTCTTACTGAGACAATAGTAATTGACATCGAGTAGTTTGTGGATAACTATTAAGTTATGGTAATATCTTCAGATGCCATTCTGTCATGATGTATGAGAACTACACGGTGGAGGGCCCAAAGATTTGGTGGTTAGAATACATTCTGGAGGGCTGAGTTGACAATATTAATTGTGCAGAGTAGGGATAGTGGTTTTGGTATGGTTGCAATAACAAGTGGCAATGTTTTGGTAGTCAATTTTGAGGATGGTTTGGACAGGGTGTGCCATGTGTCTTTGGATTGTGTTTTGACGAAGGTCTAATCTCAAGAATGAGATTTTACATTCTATATAGTTATGTTTAGTTGTTGGTAGTTCTATTTTGGAAAGTTGTACTTGAGGTCAACTTTCTTGTGGTTGGTATTGTCAGTGATTCAGTTGGAGAACATAACACACTTTTGTGAAAACCCTTCGTAAAGGTCTGGGAACACTTAACAATCAAATGCAGTATGCACTGCTGTTTGCTGGGCGCCAATAGAACTACTGATCATCACTAGCACATTGATGTGTGATGTATTTGAATCTCAGATTAGTTATTCAACTTCAAGATTTGGTATTTAAGTTGGGGTAAGGCAGTGGGATGAGCTTGACTGCATTCATCAGAATTGTTGAGGAGCATGTTGGGAAGGAGACAATCAGTAAGTTCATGCCCCATCAACCAGGAGGTTGTAAGTCATTGCCAAGAAAAATGGCCCAGGAAGGTCACAGATGTGCTGTCATTAGAGTTAAGTTTAATGGTCTTGAAAAATGAAATTCTTGACGCCAACAAACTGGGTAAATGCTGGCTTTTCAAAGGTTGCAATCACTGTTTTTGAAATACGTAGAGTTGAGTTAAAATAGGCCATTTTTATTCATAAATATCAATGAATGCATGTCATGATATAGTACAAAGCAATTAGATACTTCAACCATAATAGCAACACCAACCAAAGCACAACTTCTCATACTTCATTCTCAAAAGTAATTTCAATCATACACTACTTCCTTCTAAACTCCTGTCAAAAAGGAATATGTCTCTGTGGCAGATTCAGCCAGTTCTTAGAGAACTACAGAAATTGTTTGTACAACCGGAATGGCATGAGATCAGGATTATTTTTCTTGTTGTGATCTGCTCAAAACATAAGCTGTGTTAATTTTGATTGCATTACAAATCTGTAAGTACTGTACTGGGAGCACTGTACTAGTCTATTTCAGTTACAGTTCTTGGAGAATTTTAATTGTCTTTCATTCCTGGAAGCAAGTTGGGAATTGTAC
Organism: Cyclotella cryptica; assembly: GCA_013187285.1. NCBI lineage: Eukaryota > Bacillariophyta > Thalassiosirophyceae > Thalassiosirales > Thalassiosiraceae > Cyclotella > Cyclotella cryptica. The sequence goes on from JABMIG010000237.1 coordinate 22,186, forward strand.
ATGCTCCAAGAATGAACCATAACATGTTTCCCCAAGCCTTAAGAACTGTAATGGGTGTAATGGCAGACTTAGGTTACAATCCCTCTAGACTTAGATTATAGAGTGCCATCTCATAGAAAATGTATCATTTCTAAGGGAAGACAGAGACAATATATGAAAAAGCCACTAATACCTGTGTGAAAATATTCAAGGGGTATATTAAGATTATGATCAGCAAATCAATGCTGCAGATTTGTGGTTCTTGAAGAAGTATCTGCCTACTGCAAGTGAATTATTTAAAATAAAATCTGATCCACTATTTATCCATTTTATGATATGTGGTTGGTTGTTGATTATGTTTTGTAGTTGGGCATCAATTAATACCTGGAGCTCAAACAGTGACTACTAGCTATCATTTATATGACTGTCACAAAGAATTATTGACTGTTAACCCTGACTTCCTTTGTCATGCTATCAACCAAGACATGGTCTTATCCAAGAGATGTTAACATCAAATATGTTGGGAATGAAAGGATCCATTGAAACTCAATCAATTATTTTTACTTCATAATGCTTACCAACCATATTAAATTATTTCTTCAAGTCCCCTTCCTCTGATGCCCTTACCCTAACAATAATACCTAGTAAATTAAGTTTTACAGTGTGGTGCTACACTAGGTACTACAACACCACTATAAAGAAGGGGAATTGAAATGGCACAGTATGGTTGTCTCTTCTACTTTTCTATTGCACAGGGCAACTTGTTACACGTGGAAGTATTAGGAAGTGTAACAAAAGTGCAGTACCTTTTGCCCCTATCTTACTCTAGAACAACGTCATTTGTGTCTTAGAGGTATTCTATTGCATTCTACGGAAAAAAAAATCAAAAAGCACTTCAAATGATACTGGGACTTATTTGAATGCCCAAGTAAGAGATGGTTCCCTTTCATACAATTTTAGTACAATAGATGCAATGCAATCTGAAACTTGCATAAGGGTATCGTCACAGGAGACATAGTAATATTCCCTACAAAGACAGACACCAGCCATGTGAAGCAAATCCAGGTGACATGAGAACAGATGGAAGGGGGTCTCTAAAAAATAATTGGCAAATAATTGATGCAAATTTGTGTTTATTATACTCTTGGGGAGAACGTAGATAACTTTTTATCTGCTATATTTTAGAGTTTAACGGATTGTCTTGTGACTTACAGGCATGAAATCTTCTAGGACATATGAGTTGTTCATGATTAGTGTTGTGTATTGTGTGTGGTGTATGATGAGTCCTGCTATGACTCACTATACTTCCTTTGGAGCTTAACAAGAGAAAAGTTTTTATCTTTGAACATGTCTGAAGTCATCAGGAGGCTACAAACAGTTTTTATTTTCATTTTGATATCGATTTTCCATAGAAGTGGTGTTTAAGTGCAGTTGTTACTTAATGGACTTGCTATGGCAAGATTGAGGGTGAGGCTGATATTATGCAAGAAGATGGAGAAGAAGATGATGATGGTGAGGAGGAGGAGGGGGAGGAGGAGACAGGATATGTCCTTCTATCTGGATGTATGTAAGAGAACAACATGGTGAATGATCCAATGATTTGATGGTTCCATAGAGTATGTTCCAAAGGGCTGAGTTGATAGTTCCAATTGTGCAGAGTAGGGATAGCAATTTTTGAAATTATTGCAGCATAATGACTTTAATTGCTTTGGGTGGTCCTTGAGGATGAGTTGGAATTTGGAATTGTTGCAGCATAGAGAGGCAGTGTTTGGGTGGTCCTTTGAAGATGGTTGGACAAGGCATGTCATATTTCTTTCAATAATGTTTTTGAAGAAGGTGAAATCTGAAGAATTTGGTTTTAGGTTCTGAGGTCCTATTTGCTCAATTTGGGATTCAATGTGAAATATTTTGGATCATCATGTTCTCAACTTCTTGTCTCTGTCTGAATGTGTGAGTGATGTCTAATTCTAATTGATCACGGCTGAATAAATAGCTATAGCTTATGCGCATGTCACAAAGAATTATTGACTTTTAACCCTGACTGCCTTTGTCAATCAACCAAGACATGGTCTTATCCAAAATGTTAAAATCAAATATGTTGGGAATGAAAAGTCAACATCAATTATTTTACGTCATTATGCTTACCAACCATATTAAAATTATCTTTCAAGTCCCCTTCCTCTCATGTCCCTCTAACAAAAATACCTAGTATATTATGTTCTACAGTGTGGTAACACGATACCAGTAAAGAAGAGGGGAATTGAAAATGGCTCAGTATGGTTGTCTGTTCCACTTTTTCATTGCACATGCAAACTTGTTACTGCTAAAGTATTATCAAGTGTAATAAAAGCAAAGTACCTTTTGCCCTTATCTTACTCTAAAAGAACATCATGCATGCCTAAGAGTATGTAAGATGTATCCTATTGCCTTCTACAGAACAATTATGTAAAAGCATGTCAAATGATACTGGGACATATTTGAATGCCCAAGTAAGAGATGGTTCCCTTTCAAACAAGTTTAGTATAATAGTAAGTCCACTAGAGAAGATTATTTTTCGTGTTTATGACAACTTTCAATAGACTTTATTTTCTGTAAGTTCTTATTCAGACAGTCATATTTAACAAAAGCACATGTCACAATAGTCACAAGCAGGACAGTGCACCATCTCGAGTTGAAGTTGCATAGGTTTTCAAATGCATGAAAGTCCGTAGGGGAAAAGTCATAATGACAGCCACCAAGCAACCATAAACGAGTGGTTCATCCCGATGTGACACAGACACTCCCCCTTTGATGACTTGGTACAAAACATTGTAAGAACACTCGCAGATGACAACCGTGGTATTATTTATAGATATTATGCAATCTGTAACTCTAGTAAGGGTATCATCTCTCAGGAGACATAGTATAATTTCCTACAAAGACAGACACCAGCCATGATGCATATTTATAGATAAATTGAGAATCTAATGGGGTCTATAAAACAATAATTGGCAAATACATGATACAAATTGCATATTATACTCTAGAGGGGAGAATGTAGATTACTATTTTATATGTGCTTTATTGTAGAGTTTATGAGTCCAGAAGAGTATGTTCCCATTGGTTACACTTTTCACTTAAGCTTTCGAAGGATGAGAAAATGTAAAGCAAATCCAGCAATGCTAGAATCGATGTCATCAAAAAGACTCTATGCTGACCGAGGGATGAATTTCTTAACTTTTGATGAGTGGTGTTGCATATTCTTGCCAGCATTTGCATCGGAATCCTCCTCATTAAAATTCAACATATTCATCCAATTTCTTCCACCCCGTCCCTTTCCCTCATCTTCTACATTCGCCAAATATCCACCCAACAATGGACCAATGGAAAAACTCAATCCAAACATGGCTAATGCAAGTCCATATGCTGTCACTCTCCTATCTCTATCTTTGACAACATCCGAAATACACGCAAATGTCAAGGTGAATGTGGATGAAAACATTCCCAACAAGGCGAGCAGTGTCACAAAACATCAATGAGATGAATGTGTGATTGGTAGCATCCCAAATTGGGTCGAGTAACTACCCTCCAAGGCAGAGGTCGATCCACCCCGGCCCATCATCAAGATCATGATACTGACTCCGATCTGATCCCGATCCCCATCCGATCCGATCCCGGCCCCAACATTACTCAACTTCCCAAAGATCAGGAACGCAGTTAAACACCCAAGACGCCGCGAAGACACTCGGCAATCCCCATGACAACGAGGTGTCCGATCCGTAGCATTGCAGCAGTAGAAATGGGGACAGCGCGACCGCTAGAGCGGTGATGGCGGCCACGGCGATGCCAGCAGGAACGTTGTCGGCAAAAATGAATGAGTTAGGCCGCTCTTAATCCGCTGAAGGTGTCCGTGGTGATTTTTGGCACGATCGTGCTGAGATGTTAAGGTACTTGATGCTACACTGTACACACCCATGATCACTGAGAGCAGAAGTTCGTGACATCACGTTGGTTTAATGGCCTATAGTACTGACTTGTTCCCAAACTATATATAAATGAGTATGGTACCATTGCGTTGTGAGTTCACACGTCACGGTTCATGACCCGTGAAATCCTTCAAACATTCACGCCCATGTTTTATCAAACAATGAACTAAAAGATTAGACGTTAAACTAAAACAATATACTCTGAACTAATGTAAAATAAAGAACTAAAATTATTTTAGTTGCAATACAATAAACTAAAATAATTTTAGTTGCAAGACACTAAACTAATCGCGCTTTTCTATTCAATACGCTGAACTTTCCGCTAATTTCCTACAATACACTGAACGAAAGTGAAAAATAGTAGTCAAATACAATGAACTTCAAGGAATCCGGGAAAGACACTGAACTAACTGATGTCGGATTGATGGTTTAGAATACCATTCCCGCAGCTCCATATACCGGTGTTCTACATTAAGGGTGACGAAAAGTCACCTTTTCAAAAGTATTGGGATATGGGCCTATTGCTCCCGATGAGGAGAATCGAAATGACCAAGGTTTATAGTCAACAGAGTGTGTTAACTGGCCGAAAACGGAAAATGTCCGGCGAAATGGGTCATTTTGCAGTGGTGGATCTTATACACCGGTGGTTCTTATACACCGGTAATTACGGTATCAACCTGCAACAGTGACCAACCATTTTTTATTACCAGTGTACTTATTAATACAACTCCAGAAGACCGTACAATACCATCCCCATACCATCTATCGACCATTTCGAGCAGGTTTCGACTGTCACAACTATAATATTATTACAAAACCATACGAGAAAAAATATTCCATTCCAGAGTGATTTCCGCCGCGATCATCTTGCTAAAAACGTAGAACATGAGACACGGCAGGGCGAAGGCCTCGCGCAGAACATTACAATTTTATCGCCTTAATGCTCCACATCTCAAGTCTCCCTATAAAATATTGCTTGACGGGACGTTTCTCGTTGCATCGATACGAAACAAGGTGAGCTTTCGTTGGTTTGTAGGTGTTTTATTTATAAATGACTCTGTTTGACATCATCTTCTTGAGCCTAAATTTTATTTATTCGTTTCTCGTGAAATTTAGGTTCCCTTGATAGAAAGATTTGCCAAGACGTTGCAAAATGAACAATTTTCGTTCTTCGTTACGCGCTCAACTTTGATGGAATTAGAACTGTTGTCGAAACGGAACTGCAACGATTCAGAAGAAAATAATATATTTGTTACAGCTCGGCAATTCGGTCTTGACGAATGTGAGATCATAGAAAGTGACAAATTTGTTCCGACGACGGAAATAAGCAAAAGAAAATTTTCGGACGCAAGTAGGGATATATTTCATTTGTCCACAAATAGTGGAAACAATAAACATGCCTACTTTGTTGCCACGCAAGACGACACTCTTGCCGACGCTTTGCGTGAAATGCCCTATGTTCCATTGTTTCGACTCGGGCGCGCTGTGCTTTTATTGGAATCTCCATCTTCGGCATCACGAAAATACACCAACCAAACAGAGCAGAAAAAGTTGGCCAGTGCTGGGGGATTAATGACTGTAGAAGAGCGTGATATTGTCAATGTTGTCAGGAAGAAGGAGCGAGAGAAGCTCAAGGATTTGAAGGCAGAAGAACAAAAGAAACTTGAGAAAAGGTCGCGAGAGGAATATGGAATTGGTGTCGGTATTAATCCGAGAAAGAAGAAAGCGAAGGGACCTAACCCTTTAAGCTGCAAGAAGAAGAAAGTGTCCAAGTAAACACATGATTTTGGCAAGTGGTTCATGTCGACAGGAGACTAAGAAACCTTACGCCGGTGCAATAACGCGCAAATTGTGCAATTATTATACACTTGTTTTAGTTATGAAAAATTATCGATGCATTCTCATTGCCTTGCCCGTTTTGTTGGTCTGATACTGTCATTGTGTCCATCATTCTCACCCGCATCGTTTTCAATATTCTTGTGATCAATCATGGCAAAGGAAAACCCAGATCGTTCAGGTGCGTCCCCACCATCATCCCATCCAACAACGCTCCATCCCGCATTTCCAAAGGCTTTGGAACCATATCCCGCACGCCATCCTGCTCTGCCATACGAACTTGCCAAACCTGCAAACTCCCCTGTACTACTTGCCGTAGGTGCCATGACTGGCTTGTGAAAATTTTGATGAAACGGGTTGTGTGTATTGGATGTGCCTCCACCTTCTCTGTCACCCTTGGGCGTTGCCAGCTTAACCTCCACCATCTTACCAAACATGTTAATCGGTTGGGCTTCAATCGCCTTCTGAGCCCCATTGCTCCCATTTTCGAAGGTTACAAACCCAAACCCTCTCGAACGATGCGCCATCATATCCATCATTACAATTGCGTCGGTGACTGGGCCAAAGACTGAGAAAAAGTCCTTGAGTCCATCCTTGTCCACGTGAAGGGGAAGGCCCCCGACAAAAACTTTGTTTTTGAGTTGTTCGGGGGTCAATCCTGATTCATTTTCTTGTTTGACACGTGAGTGCAACGGGGCTCCACCAATTGCGTTTGGATCCTTTATTAATTGCAAGATGGAAGAGAAGAGTGCTTTAGTCATGAGAAAGGGTGGTTGTTGAAGCGAGATATTTTGTGACTGTCAGAGTCTCACTTCTGCTCCATGAATACTAGGCGGCGCAATTCCCCTGTTTCGCAGGAAGAAAAGAAAGAACGGATTTTAGTTCTGCTTCTTTTTCTCTCTCCCTTTGTCAAACACCGACAAATAAACCATGGAAACAAGATCAATCCTCTTCACCTAGCTTGTGCTCTCTTAACATCAACGATTTTATTATTAATCTCATGCGGCCCTGAACTCAAAATCAACTCGACCGTATCATCGCTCTTAAACACCACGAACGCAAACCCCCTAGGATCACCCGTGTTTCGATCTCGCATCACCTCCACGGATGACACCTCGCCGTATTGTTCGAAGTGATAGCGGAGTGTTTCCTCGGTGGTTTGCCATGAGAGGCCGCCGACGAATATTTTGGCGGCATCGATGTTGGACGGGGCTTCGGTGGAGCCGTAGTAGGACATGTTGAATTGATGCACGGGTTGTATGAAGGTTTAATGTGCATGGAAAGAGATGAAAGGGCAGGGCGTCCAAGGGGCGTCCAAGCAAGCGTCCATCTTTCATGTGTGAGCCCAAGCTGAGCCCAAGCCTGAAAGAGCCTCAATTTTGGCAATTCTACAGATTCCTATGCATAGATACTCTTGAGTAGTTAGCGATTGCCCAGTTCTCGTTTAGAAGATAAGAGAGGATAAGAGTAGATGAGAGTTAGGGTTATTAAGGGAGAGTTCGCCTGCTCGAGTACGGTATGGTACAATATAACAATATTCTCAGATAGGCATCGCCGACTACAGCCGACTACCCCGCCATGACGGCCTATTCCTCTGTCTCAATCCTGGCAATAGCCATAGCGTCACTCTCACTACCTTCGATTTCTTCCTTCACCCTTCAGCCAAAAAGAATCAACATCAAAAGTCCTCAATGCCATGCCGCGACGACTCAACGCAAAGCGAGCTCCTCGGCTTGTTTTGCTACCAACGCTGACGTTCCACAGGCGGTGAAGTCGGCAACCGATCAGATTGAGGACTGTAAGAGAGGACTGGTTCGAATGTGTGATGCGCATGTCTTGGGCAGTGGGTATTCATCGGAGATTGAGGGGAAAATTGAGGAGTTGGAGAAACTTGGTCAAGAGGTTAGTAGTTGCACCATCGACAGTAAGAGGTTTCCTTTTTGTGTCCTTGGCACAAGCCGAATTCTTCTGGCGTTCATTTCATGTCGTACGTGATAATTTTTAGGCTGATTTTGGACAAGCGTCTTCGCTATCCGGCCTCGTGTCAGGAGAGTGGTGAGCCATTTTTCTCTGCCTTTCATTCATGTCCATGTCGACTGTTCTTTGCCTCACCCTCTATCGCCATGCTATCAATCACGCGTCAAGGGAGCTCATATACGCATCCGATGACATCACCCGCTCCTCTCCCTTCTTCTGGGCATTTCGACGAGCCTTCCCCGACTCATCCGATCAAATATTTGGTATCACCGACGCCATACCCGCTCCAATCAAAATGGTCGGCCCCGCGACACAAATCATCGATGTGGATTCGTCTTCTCGTCCAGTATCCGGAACCTTTGTCTCGAGGGTGAAAGTTGCAACTTTGGGGGGGATAGCCACATCTACCATGACCACTCGTTGTACTGTATTGAGCGCGGATGGATCGGATGGATTGCGTTTGAGAGTCGAAAGCACCAAGCCGGAAGAATCAACAATATTGCAGAAACTGGGACCGTTGGGGGATATTGTCGATTCGTCAACGCCACCGTTTCCCAGTGGAGAGGCGTTGGAAAGGGTGGCGCCCGGTTCGTCGGAGGTTGTGGTTAGGACTACGTACTGTGATGAGGGTTTGCGAGTTAGTCGTAATGATGATCGCGTCGAGGATGTTTTCGTTTGGAAGAGAGTTAAGTTTGGAAGTGGCAGTACTGTCTCTTTGTGAGAGAAAGATCGATCTCAACATAGTTAGTTACCAACAGCATGTCAATAATAAATCAAAAAAAAAATTTTCTACATGTTTTGATGGCACCAACTATTCTCTTCACCATGTCAAGAAGAAGTCAAATTAGTTATTTAGATTATTCATCTGATCCAAACCACTGATCTCAAGTAACTCTCACAAGACAGTTATGTCTTGTCTAAGAGTACAGGTTTTCTAAAAAAATATATGTTTCATCTTTCACTGTACTACCACCTCTCATTATTCATTTCCTTCCCATGAAACTGCAAGAAGAAATTTCTACACCATTATGAGGGATTTATCCCACCCAACACAATGCTGATTCAACAGAAAAATGGGGCAACAAACAGAACCCTCCCAAAGATCCTGATGCCCTTGACCAATCCACAATCAGCTCATTTTTTGTTGAAAATGGCACCCATGCTTGCTTGATGCAGCCTAAGTGTTGCAAACTTAGCGTGATGTTTTTATACATTTGTCCCATCCAGCCCTCTCTTATGGATGAACCCAATCACACACCCCCCATCTCCCAAAAGCAATTGTAGCATTGGAAGCAGCAACACCAAACACACAACATATCTTACAACAAAAATTGTCAGAAGAATGCATCCCCCGTGCCCAACTATCCTCTCAAGTCACCGAAGATGCCAAATATGGTGTCAATTGGGATGCTAACCCCCAACCAAACCACTATAGACAGTGGCTTAATGCATGTGCTGCTCACATTTATAAGGAGCAAACAGTAAAACATGCCAACATGAGGACTTCAGCTTCCTTCACACCAATGTACAGGAACAACCCATCTGGGACTCTTTCAAGACCACAAGGATGAAAACATCCAATAAACACTAATCATGAAAGAAATAAGGATCTGGATCTGGGGCAAAGTGCAGATGCAGATTAAGTGGAATGTCTACTTTGATAAGGCCACCACAAAAAAGTCTGTAAAGCTCAAGTTTTTCATTGGGATGCCTGCAGCAGAATCAGACATCTCGATGCACAACTGCCTTTTTGTGTCTCAGTTGTAGAAACTAGAAGACCTTGCAGTCAAGCTCACTTGAAGAAGTACACATCAACTAATGACTAACTATTGGAATCTACATCACTCATTGATAGAATCTACTTTGTGGTCAACATGTCAACAAGTATGAAAAGCAAAAGTTGTCCTGTCCCAACAGGCGGTTAATTTTTGAATTTTTGATCTACTCCAACTTTCACGGCAGTTCTACATGATAGCGCGCCAAATTTTGCAACGTCGCACCAAACTCTGGAACATCATGCTGGAATTGTTAATTGTCATTTGCTAAAATATCTCCACATTATTTCCCCAAAAGGATGTTTGGAACAGATTTTGGCAAAAATAATCACAAGACAAAGCTAGGCAGCATTGTTCTAAACCTGTTCTATAATCATTCCAAATTGGATGATTGGAACTTGATATTTGGACATTTAATGCTGCACAATATCAGGTGATTCACTAGTAAACAAAGAATGCAGTATAAGCAAAAAATGGTGCATTAACCATTTTAATTAAAAGGAACCCAATAAGAAATTTTTTGAAAAATCTTTCACTGTTTTAAGCTGAATTGAAGTTGCTAGCTTTGTATTGGCAGCAAATATGTTACCCCCAATCTATAGCGACATAGATCACATGAAGTGTAGTTGCTTGTTAGTGGTCGCCCTCTCACCTTCAGAATCGCCGGAGCTGTCTTCATCCTTGTCATGGAGCTGTTTTTGTCCTCATCACTGTCCCACAAAGTAAAAGTAATACGTTGTGTTGTATGAAAAATAGAAGATTTGCAGTCCCGTGAAGTCTAGAAAACACACAGACATTAGGACAAAGAATACTTTTTGGAACAGGAAGCCTTTTCTAGTCTAAATAATTAAAATTGGCCTAGAAAAATAGAACCCAGGGAATGGAGGAATTTGGGATGGATCCAATAGTTTCTTTGATTATAAAATCCTTGATAGACTTAGGTTGAGGGCAGTGAGGTCAGTAAGCTCTATTTCACTTGTGTCATACACTACAAGTTTGCTATACAGTGGTATTAGGCGCCACCGGCACCTTATACCATATCACTTGTGTCATACACTACAAATACACTATACTGAGGTAACAGGTGCTGGGCACACTTGATACCATTTCACTTGTGTCATACACTGCAAGTACACCACACTGAGGTAACAGGTGCCACATGTGCATCATATCCGTGATGTTAGTACAACTACCCTACCTCTCCTATGCCCTGTATGGTGCATTGTCCTAAGTGACTCGGTCGCTAGTACCTCTACATCATGCAAAGTGGATGCACCAGAAGGCCAGCCTGGCCTCCCCCCTTAGTGCCATCTGCCTATGGTGTGTCACTCCCTCTTCACCACAAGTACAACAAGTGCTAATGTGTCCTCCCGCCAACACCCCATCATGAGAGTTACCATAATCCTACTTTTTTGATCAATCCATCAATTGATCACCTGAGTGGTTTCAATCCTTCAAATTGAAGTTTTTTCTCCCGTCCACCATCTCGTCTATCTAGTTACGAGCTAGGTTTAGTGTGTAGTAGGTACTTGCTGGGTACACTTTGTATAGATTTTGATACATGTAACCCAGTTACTTAGGGACTTAGTTCCACTATCAGCTTACCTCTCTACGTAAGTTGATATACCTTGATTTACCTTGATTTACCTGATCTGCTAGTTCACCTTTTCCATGTGATACCTAATAACTCACCCTTCTCTAACACAGGCAGAATATTATTGCACCATACCTTTTCTTGCCTGTTCTTCCTAAAATGAAAGCACGGTGATGGGTATCCTGACGTCATCACGACGTCAGGGGACTCGAAATGCAGTGGTGTCGTGATGTGTCTTATTAACAATTGCTCACGAAGCAAGAAGTCCAAACCTCTGACATAATGCCAATACAGCATACGTAAAATAAAATACACGGAAACATCGATCTTGCGTTGGGGTGTTAATACGATAGGTCAGGATTCAGGTCATACCCAGCCTGATCACCGTGTATGAGATGATTTCATTCACCACTTGAGAACTCTTTCAAGAGTCCTACCTGCCTCCTGCCTCAACAACAGCTATTGCTCCAGAGGTATTGTACTAAGTAACCTCTTAATTTTGGCCTTGACGAATCCTTCCGAGTATTCAGCACGAATTCTTGATATTGAGTACTGAGGATTCATTTTCGACAGCACTGTTCTGAGTAGCTATCTCGCGTGTAGAACAAATAGAATGGATTACGCAAGCGAGCCTATGCGTTCTGGTGTCGACCATTATGTACCTAATGATGGTGACAAGCTTTATATTAATAACGAGGAAGACTTCACTGTCAGTGATATCTCGCACGGTATGACTACTGCAATAGGTATGGCTGTGGATGATCAAGTGTACGGCCTAGGCGAAGTTCGCGTAATTGGTTTAGACAACCTTGTTGGCAACAGGGACTATCACCCCAACGGTCATAATATAAACGCTCATACTGATGATGATATTATTGATCCCGATGAGGAAGGCGATGTAGTGTTGCAACTGCATGGAACGAAACCCTCACCAAATCTTAGCAGGAGTACAAGTTTGTCATCATTAACTAATGAGTTCTACAGGGTTCGTGATTCCAACGGCAAAGTCGCCATTTCTGAGAGGTGGACTCATTCGACAACACCAAAGAATTATGACGAGTTGTCCTTTGATGAAAAGTACACATACATCCATAATGACGTCCACAACATGAATAATTCCGGAGTTGAAGTCACCATACCTGAGAGGTTGTATCATGTGACTACACCAGCAATGGATGATGAATTGTCCTTTGATGAGAAGTACACTTACAGCCATCCGCCTTCTGATGCATCTTCTTTTCTGAAAGGGAACATGGACACGGGCTGGCCATCACTATCGAGTACTCGGACGCCAATTGAAGGAAATTTTCATACTTCTCTAGCTATCAATGGACACGCGCAAAACGTTGAATGCATCAGATCTATGGGGCATTTGAATAACTTGACACTTGGACCCAATGGGCTGGATGATGTTGGATCGCATACGCAGAACACATTTTCTGATAAGAGCATGAGCAGGAGCATTGCTTTCCCAACGTATGTGTACAATCGTTTCTCTCACTACTCAAGAAAAAAGAAAGCATGGATTGCTTCATCCACAGCTTTGTTCCTTGCCGTAGTGATCATCGCTTTCGTGATGGGTTTTGGTGGCTATCATGTTGATCAGTCAAGTACAAGCAACACCATACCCGGATACGAAACCTTCGAGATCCAAGAGGTACCGAAACGGGAGAACTCATCATTAGAACCGATCGCAGATAGCGATGTCGACGTGGTGTTAGCCAGTGTCTTGAATGGTCATGATGATGCTGAGCATGCTGAGCATGAAAAAACCCTTCCGAGTCAAACTGCGGTCACATCAAAACCAGAAACAGAATCGCAAGTAGACGAGGGAAATGTAATTCATTATATTGACAATTTATTGGAAAACAACGAACAATCGATGTTATATCCTTTGCCAACCACTGCACCTGTGGCTTCAGACAACTCTGGAGGATTGTTCGATTTCGATGCTAACCCATCACATTCACCTGTCTTGTATGTTAGCTCGACTTCTTCTCTTACACCACAGTCCACAATAAATCAACTCACTCACAGTTCTGAATCGCCTACTAAGCAAGCAACAACCAACCCAACACAGTAAGTACGTTGTCTCGTATGGCATTAGACATCGCTACTATATCTTATGTTTTTGTCAAACGCAATGCATTGCTTTCTGTAGGATGGCGACCCCTGAGCCCACTCTGTGAGTAGAATGATCTCGTGACGAACAGAGCTCATATCAGTTCGTATGAAACTAATGCTTCTCCTTGTCTCCTCTATCGTATCCTTCAGACCCCCTACTCCGTCGCCTTCAGGAAAACCCACTCCCGTTCCTATGTACGCAGCATTTCATTCACATCACACGTTTTTTAGTTACCAATGGAAAGCGCTCTCTCACTTATCCCTTTTGGCGTTTCGTTGATGCCACACAGTGAGAGCATCCCTGTCCCCACAAGACACCCAAGGAAGCGACAATCACTCAAACCACAGAACCAAAACCCAGTGCCAACCTACCCAACGCCAACCAACCCAAGACCAAACAACCCAGTGCCGAATAACCCCAAACCAAACCCAGCACCAACCCAATCAAGGCCAACCAACCCAAAACCCAATGATTCGAAGCCAGGCGAATTGAAGCCAAATAACCCCATGGCTAAAAGTCCAGGTCCAACTGTTGATAATATAGTGCGTCCTTCTATTAGTCCTAGCCCAGTCTTGTCCACGTCACTTCCATCTCAATTGTCGGGTACTGTCCCGCCAACTGAGCACTTTTCAAATATTCATCAATCGGGACTTCCTAGGTAGGTACTTGGCATTTTATCCAGTCATCTTCACAAACGTTGTATTTTGCGTCATACTCACCTATTTTCTCTCGAACTTGCCCTCACCTTAGTCCGAATCTCATGTTGTGAGCCAGATGGTGATGAATTGTAAGCGAAGAATTTCATTCCAACAACATTCACCTGTTTTTCCCGCGACATCACAGAACACCTCCAGAACCCGCCCCACTACCACAAACATTTCCGCCGTCAGAGCTGCCGAAAGAACCTACACCTGAGCCAACATCCGAGGCAACGCTCGAGACGCCTGCAGTAGCACCTCCCGAGCCAATTCCAGAGTCAACTCAGATGCTTACTGATGAGCCTTCCCTGCCCATTGCTTTTGCAACTCCCGAGCCAACACCCGAGCCAACTCCTTTACCAACTCCAGAGCCGACTCCTTTACCAACTCCCCAGCCTACACCAAATCCTACTCCCGAACCAACTCCTGCGCCAAGTCCCGAACCAACTCCTGCGCCAAGTCCCGAGCCGACGCCAGAACCTACACCAAAACCTTTAGAATGCTCAGAAAGGCAATTCTCGTATAATAGTGCTAAAAAGGAGTGCACCAATGCCATGGCAACTGGGGAGTACGGTTAGTATTTTTAATATGTCTTCTTGGATTTATGTCAACTTCTCTGACACTAGTAACAATTGAATAATCTCTACTCCCTACGATTTTGACGCAGATGGTCTTGAGGATTGTTGTGATGACCATTTCGGTTCATATGAGAGGTGCAAATTTTTAGATATTTGCGGAATTTATGTTCCCTGGTCAACACCGATGCCAACCTTGGGTTTGACGCCTCCTACACCACACCCTACAATGGAGGAGCCAACAGAGCCTTAGCACTTTCGTGAAGTGACGAGTCACGTGTTCATAGTTGTTAATGGCCAAAGATCTTGAAAAAGTAAAATTAGTTCATTAGGTTATTGTCGTGACATTCATCTGCCACCACCAAGCTTTCTACTGCGACTTATACCAGACTTGATACCGGTGCTTTCTCCGCCATACACATGACCTTCTCCTGTTCGAACCTCCCGAACCGCTCCCTTTCGCCGGATTAGAGCCTTGCGATACTGCTCTCGTTTCTTGACACGAGGATTGCGGTTGATTTTGGGTTTATGTGCAACCAAGCCACGATTTTTCATTATTGCTCGTCCGATGGCGCGTTCGCCTGGTAGGATGGCAAGTTGGCAAAAGAACGTGAGATTCATATCAGTTCCAGAGGCGTCTGTAATAAAGTTAGATGGGCAACACTCACCTTCAACTTCTTCTTCCAGCCGTGGGTACTTCGGTGCTACTGCGTACATTTGCTTCTTCGCTTCTTTCTTCGCCTTACTCTTTGATTTCACTTTATCGTAAAAATCATCCTCATCTCCGTCACCAAAGCCTTCAGCTTCTTCCTCTTCCTCTTCGTCGTCGTCGCCTCCATCCGACCCTATACCGAACTCTTCGTCCATCATTGACAAACCGCGTTGGAGTCGTTCGTATTCATCCTGATCATCTTCCCGACTGACTGCTTGCTTATTTTTTCCCTTGACGGATGATGACTTCTGAGCAATGGAATTCAACCTAGATGCAAGCTTGCGTCCTGCTTCCAATGCCTTTTCTGATATTTCCTCGGCATCATCGCCATAGTCGATACTTGGTGGCGGTGCGACACGACGGGTTCTCCCACTGGACGTCTTGGAAGCAGCACCATTGTCGATGTCTTGCTTTCGCACTGCGAATTTCGCCTCAGTGAGAATCTTTCGTTGCATAGCGGCTTCTGACTCGTCGTCTTCATCAGTATTAGATGATGCCTCTGTTTGGGAATCGGAAGCTGATTGATTGGGTGGCGTTCTGCTGTCAGCCTGTTGATCGCCCAAGTCATCATCAACGCCAGGCGCTTCTGCATCACTCTCTTTAGCCTCAGATGATTCATCGCTAGAGTCCTCATACTGCCCCTTCAGCAGAGCAGCAGCCTTGACCAGACTACGCATTTGGTTCCTCAACCCGGGTGTCTTGTCTTCTACATTTTCTCTGAGTTTGTCCGTAAGTCGAGACAACTGATTCAGTCGATCCATAACAGGATGACTTTGGATGTTATCTACATCGTCATCTATGAGGAACGAATTATCGCTATGTTCTATAGAAAGAACGGAGTTTGATTTTGATGAGGCTTGGTCTGCTTTGAGCAAAAGGTAGAGAGATAGATTCAATGCCTGGGATGCCTGAAGCATAGATTTCGTGATGAGATATTGCAAACCTTCCGGTGTAGAGCCTACAGCCTTGCATTTCATGAATCGAGAAAGACGGCAGGGAAGAGGAAATTGAGTTCAATTCCAGAATAAGAATGTGGGACATCATACAAGCGAATCAAATGCCTATTGACAGAGACAAACTCGTAGGATAAAGTGATTCCCCTGAAAAGAATCATATTAATGTTGCACCATTTTTCTGCTAAAACATCAACCGCGTGGCAGGCACACGTCTATTCCAGCCTATCATCAAGTGCTCTTTCCTTGTCCATCAGGGGATAGTCAACAATCATACAAGAGCAAGCAATGAAATTTACGTACCTCAGGCTCATTCCCAACATCATCGCTAAGCAATGCCCCGCCGACAATAGCAGTACTCTCCACGAAATCTTCGAGCCCCTGACGGAAATGATCAATCACCGGCATCAACTCCGGATGTGTCGATTTGACTAATTTCATTTTATCCTTCCTCGACAACACGCTCTTCTCTTTCCTCTTTGCTCTGTTCTTCGCTGACGTGCCACCCGTTTGCTGGGCGTTAACAAGATCCTCCAAGATGAAGTCCTCCTCCTCCATGTCCCTTAGCCTCGCCATTTGGACCTCTTTCCCGGCCTCCTCTTCCAGAATAGCATCGTTCTCATCTTGACCGATTTCTAAGTCGGCCGTATCGCCGTGGTAGTACAAGTGCTTTTTGGAGCCCCAGTTAAAAATGTCTGTTTTTTCGTTGTCTTGGTGAGAGGAATCTTCGTCGTCCGAAGATTCTTCGTCGGAGGAAGGCGGAGAATGGGCCTTGTCCATCTCGCCGCGTGTGTCCTCGTGGCTCTCTTGGTCATCGTTCTCGTCGTCATCGTCGTCGTCGTCGCTGGCCATGCCGAGATCAAACACCCCCTCTCGTTTCGTGGTGATCCCGTCGTCTTCCTCTTCTTCTGTCTCATCGTCGTCCAAACGGAGAAAATCACGGTCGATGTGCTCGTTGTAATGCCGTTCTACTTCATTGTACATTCGATCGTCGTCCGAATTGTCTCCGCGGTCGGCGGCGTAGCTGGATCGCGATTGATAGAGGGATTTATCGCCTGTTTTGGCGGAATGGCGAGATTTCCGACCCATTTGTTTGTTTGGTTATGGTGGAGGGCAGAAGAGCTGTGGGAAGGGAGTTTGATATGAAACGATCTATGGATGATGATACAATACAATCGGCAGATACTTTAGAGAAATTGATGTTTCATGTCATCAATGGCTCATCGATGGTTACTCAAAAAAGCATGAGGAATGGTCATCCACCAATCAAAATCTTACTGTCTGATGGAAGAAATAATAGTGGGCACATTGTCAGTGCTGGCCCCCCTCTGGCCATGTTTCGGGGCAGAATTTGTTGGAGCAACGGCACGAGACAGGGGCAGTTCGCACACCATACATCGTCCGGCCGTGATCCGTGTATCCTCCATTCTTTCCAGAAAGAAATGCAACCTTGCCACGTGGAAGTTTTTTGCGAGTACAACTGATCACAACTGACAACTTGTCACCACTTTGTCTTTTCATGACCTTCTCATGACCCTGACAACCAAAATTGTGACAACATTTAGACAACCCTCAGGACCCCCTGTGAAGACACTTTGACAACCCTGACGACCCTCAGTAAAGGCACTTTGATGGCCCTTCTTTGAACTACTTTTAGTGCTTACCTTGTGACTATTGTACCAGTCATGACGTCACTGACGACCAGTGTGACAACATTGACAACCTTTAACAAGAACTGTCAGGAGGAGGTATACTTTGTACCTGTACCTGGTGACTAAATTGGTAACAAATGGGATGGCACAGATGACAAGTGACCCAAACTGATGACTTTGCATATCTGTGTGATGACCTAAGTGACTACCATATTTCTTGGCAGTAAAATGTAAAAAGATGCATATGTCTCTGATGTGAAAGTTAGTGGCAATCCCATGTCTAATTATGACACAGCTTTTTTGAACCGGGAATTGTACTGTAGAGGAATTTTAGCACCAAAAGCCATCTCTGGGTCTCCCAGCTCCTCCCTCTGTGTCCCCACTCATATTCACTCATCACCAATAATGACTGTAAATTATCATTTGATATTGATCATCATCACACACCGGATGATGTGTTTGATGATTCCAACTTCTCCCATCCAAAAAGCTGGTGCACACCATAAATTGATGAGTGATTACACATGTGCTGTTCTGTTGTTGTCACATTTCTTTGGGGGACTTTACATTTGCACGGCGTAAAGTTCATGATAAGTTCATGATGTGTTCATCGTTCTCCACTTGCAGGGACGATTGAACGTTCTCCTACAACAACAACACAAAAACAATAAGCCATTACAGCAAAAGAAAAATACAACAATAAGCCATAAATTTCGGATGTAATTCTACAATCACACGGCAACTTCTATCCACCCGCCACTCGTATTCTCTTCAAGAAAACCGTGACAAAGTTTGTTCAATTGAAACTTTGATGATGCGAGGGTTGTCAGACTGTTACGCATGCAGCAGTGCTGGTATTTTGATGAAGTACTTTGGTCAATGAGAGAAAACAATCAAAAATGTTGACGAACTTCTGGAGGAGGATGATTATGTTCCATACAACATCACCGGGTCTACAAAGAAAACTTGCAAGGGATGCCCCAGTTTCCTCGATCCTATCAAGGATGATTTGTATGCATTCATCCAAAAACTCTGTGATCAGGGTGTCCAACCTACAAATCACACGGTGCTGAGAGAGGCATCCCGCTTGCTACCCTTATTTGGACTGAATTCCACATCAAGGAACAAGCCGTATATCGTGTCACCAAACAGCTTGGGTTTACGCGTCGGGTTGCTACCCACACAGCCCAAAAACATTTCAAAGAGACTGAAAAGGCTTCGAAAGATTTAATTGCAATGGTTAGAGTGAGACTCCACAGCAGGAACAAAGAAGCCATTCTCAACATGGATCAAACTCCCATTCAGATTTCTTTCCACTCTCGAACGACGTTAGAGACCAGGGGAAAGAAATCAATCCAGGTACGTGCATGGACAGCTGATACCAATCCTGTAACTCTTGCTGCTACTGTGACAGCAAATGGGAGGATGTTGACTCCCTTTCTGATCTTCAGGGGAACACATAATGGTCACATTGCCAAGTATGAATTCGGTACTTACCCTGCTGGCAGTAAGTATGCATGTCAACCGAAGGCATGGATGGATGAGCCCAACATGCATGCGTGGATTGATGTCATCCTGACGCCCTACAAGGAGGAGAAGGATGAACGAGAGCCATGCGGCCCACCTCTTCTTCTTGTGCTTCATTGGTATCATGTTCATCACATGGGTTTGGTGGTAAACAGAATCCAGGAAATGGGGATTGAATTTTTGCACATCCTAGGAGGGTGCACATACTTGTGACACTCTGTTGATATTGGAATCAACAAACAACTGTAAGGTGAAATGCATACAAAGTAGGAGGCATGGATGGAAGGTGATGGAATTGTGGACAGGGTTGGGAAAGAGCCATGACCTAAGCTGGAAGTAGTCAAAAATAGTTGTCGATAAATGAAGTAGAAAAAAGGGTATTCCAGCTGATTGGAAATTATATTCATGACCTATCGAAATGATCAAGAATTAGGACTACGCAATGGTGGTCGTATCAAGTTTATCATGTAGTATGCATGTAACTCGATTATGTTTGGTTTGCTTGTACCTGTTGGATTCTTGTGTGCCAATCAGGGTTTTAATGTACCTGATCAGGCTGTACATGTGATCTTGCCAGTGGGTCCTGCAGGACTCAATGGTCTTGCAAAAGAGTCCTGCCAAATGTTTGGTGGGAGCCTTCCTTTAGTGGAAAGAATTTCATTTGTGTATACCCATGGCCAGATATTGGGGCCTGAATGGGTCGGAGGTACCAGTAGGTATCCTTGGCTCATGTCACTCACCCCCACGAATGGAGCGATACGGTGTCGATGCACACAAAAATGTAAAACTTCCAGATTATCAGATTATTGCTGGTGAAAAAAGATCGTGTGCATTTGAAGAAGCGTAAGTGTTTCATAGAGAGGGAAGACTTATGTCTTCCTGTAGTTTAGTTAAAGTAAGGTGTAACTCTCCTGGTATTCAATCTCTCAGATTCTTATAGTGCCATTTGTATGAACTGATGTGATGGTCCAAGGATCACTTTCATACTGGATTTCTGTTTTGCGGAGGATACCTTCTTTGCAAAGCAGTACTTTGTCACCGGGCTGGTCAGTCTATGCAGGTGTAGTTTTCCCTTCTTGTGTTTTTGTCTATTTGCTTCTGTCTGTATTCCCCAATTTTTGACCAGTCAGCAATGAAGGGGACGTCAAGCAACATGTCCCATCCAAATATAGCTGCTCTTGGTGAGGTTTTTAGCACTATGTGATAGGTAGAGCAAACTGCCCATGCGGCGTTTGTGAGAAAGGCAGCAATGTCACTCTTGTTGTCTGTATCGGCCATGTCTAAGTCAGCTGTGTGGAGCATGGCCATGATTGTTCGGTGTACCTGCTCGAGTATTGCGTTTGCTTGTGGGTTTCTGACACTGGTTGGCTTACGCTTCAGACCATATGAATCACAGAGGGTCACAAAGTGAAGTTTGAATTCACTTCTGTTGTCGTAGATAATCTATTGACTATGTGGGTAATGGCTAAACCAGGTCCTTTTTATTATATTGCCTACTGTTGCTGACGACTTGTTAAAGTAAGGTTGCTTGGCTTGGATATGTGTGTCTTTGCTCCTTTGCTCCTTTGCTCCTTTGCCCCTTTGTACCCATGATCAAGTTCATGTGGCTGTGATACTGGCAACTTGACAAATTCAAACCAGCTTGATGCACGTCAATCATTGTGATGCACATAAAGTCAATGTGTGTCTTGTCCTTGCCCTTGAGGGTGTACGGTCCTCTGAGGTCCACACATAATGCCTCCCATGGGTTGGTGATTGCAAGTTTTGTTGGCAGTTTTCCATATTTTAATTGCATGCGCTTGTTCACCTGGCAACTGTGACACTTTTTGACATGTGATTGGACTGTTGTTCTGAGACCTTTCCAATACATTGAAAGACGAAGAGTTTCTTCGATAGGCTTGGTCCCGGGGTGCTGTAGGTAGTGGTGGAACCAAGCTACCGCACGGTGTTGGAGGCATTGTGGGATTACCATTTTGCTATCCTTCCAGAGTACTTTGTTATTTTCAACCAATTGGGTTGAATAGCCTTGTTCTTGTAGGCTTTCATCTCCTTGTTGTGCCTCCACTATCTCTCTGGTTGTGAGTGGATAGATGGAGTCTTCTTTTGTTCGATTCACAAACACCTGGTTCATGGATTCCTTGGTGTTGGCTAGGGATGCTTCATGTTTTTGTGCTGAGTTGTGACAACACCAGCATTGTACAAAGTACAAAGGTCATCCATGACGGGTCCATAGTCCAGCCCTGAGATGGCATCCGCAACTGTATTGTGGATGCCTTTGATGTACACAATGGTGAGGCCATACTCTTCTAAGAGTAATCTCCAGCGATACACTCGATCAGAGGTCAGACCTAGAGCGTCCTACATTAGGTTTTTGTGGTCAGTATAGACTGTAATTTGTTGCCCCCAAAACATGCCTTTGAACTCTTTCAGTGTTTCTACTATGGTCAGTAGTTCTTGTTCGGTCATGCTATATTTTTGCTGCATCGGACTCAGTTTTCTACTGAACAACGCCAGTGGCCTGTTGTTTTAAGTTATCACAGCACCCAGCTGAAACTTGGAACTATCTGTATAGATATCAACACCCTGTGATAGTCAGGGTAGCCCAAGGTAACATCACGTGCGGTTGTTGCCTTTACAGTGTCAAATGCTTGCTGGTGGATGCTGTCCCAATGCCACGGCTTTTCTTAGTTTTGCTAGTCCTTGTGACTTAGGTGTGTCCACACTCACCAACCAAGTTGGTTAATGGTTCAAGTATTATACTGTGTCTTGCCCAAATGTCTCTGTAGTACTGGACTATGCCCAGAAATCTAAGGAGTTGCCTGTACATTCTTTGGTTGTGGCTTTATACCATCTCTGTATAAATCATATCCTAGGTATTCTGTCTCCAGCGCACAGAAAGATGACTTGAGTGCATTCACTGTCAAGCCTGCATCTCGCAACCTGACAAAGGACCCATGTTAGTTCATTAAGGTAGTCTTCCAGGCTACCCTTGCTGATGCATAATAAGTCATCAAGGTAAGTTCTGACGAACTCAAGGATTGCCATTAGCTCAGACATCTTTGCTTGGAAGTCGGGAGAACATGCAACGCCCATTGGTAGCCATAGGTAAGAGTACTAACCCCACAGAAAGATAATGTTGCATAGATTGGATGCATCTGGATCCAATCTAATGGTGTAATAGCCCGTGTTTAAATCAAGGGTTGTGTCATATGTAAAGCCTTCTAGTTTTTGTAGAACAGTGCTAGTTTTGGGAATGGGAAACGGTTTTCTCACTACAAATTTATTTACTTCCCTAAAATCGCTGACAACCCGTACCGTGTTGTCTTTCTTTGGTATTATAAATGTTGGCAAAACCCATTCAGAATCATCTTGCCATTTGAGTAGCCCTAAGTCGCAAAGTCTCTGTACCTCCCTCTTGGTGGCTTCTACATGCTTCTTGGGTATTGGAAATGGCCGGCCATGATATGGCTGTGCTCTTTCCTTTAACTGGAGGGAGACCGGCTTACAATCTAGGTTGTAAACTGCGGAGGAATTCCGGCGGAATACCGCGTCATGATTACTGTGATTGCAAGATTACCAAGAAAGACTTACTTAAATATTTTGTTCAATACTTCGGGACTGTGATGCCGTAACGTCACAAAATAAGGCTCATATTGACAAAATTTACTAGAATATTTCTGGAACCTACACGAATTACTGCAGGAATTCCTGTTTGTTACTGGTTACTGTGTTTTTGAGACAGTAACCAAAATCAGAATTTACAACATATCTTAGAATGCCAGTCACCTCGTTTCCCGTAAAATAGCTCCTCAAATTCTTGCAGGAGCTCCAGTAACTTCATTTGTTCTGGGGTACTTAGGTGTGTGCAGTTGTTTTTGACAATTGCCATGAGATCCGCTTTTTCATATTTAGAGTCTAGTATGTGTATGAGACATTTTGTTGCCTTGAGCGTACTCTGGGGTTCTTTGGACGTGTCTTGGGAGATGCTATTATTCATAGTCCAAGCCCATTCAACTGTTGCTCTTGTTTTTAGTTTGTTGATGTCTCTTGTTGGCAGTGAGATGTCATCTAGTGTGATTTCTTTTGTCCAAAAGTCTAGGACAATTCCTAACTCTTTCCAGGTATTACTACCTAGAATGAGGTGGTTTGGTCATACTATCCTCTTCGTATTCCACAACATCCGGTTGTAGAAAATACTCCTTGCTATTGGAGTACTAAAAATTTAACCCTGATCTTCCCCCGTCCAGTTGTCTGGAAGCTCCCATTTGATGTATGCCAAGCCTTTGGCACCTGCCTAGTCAGGTAGGGAAAAGGTTTGCATTTTCCTTTTGGTAGGAAGTAAAGGTCTCCATCAGACCCTGATAGTCCAGTTGGACTTTGATTTCGTTGCTGGGGCAACTCCTCAGAGGTTGGTTGTATGCTCTGGAGGATTGACTTTCAGTCTCTCGTTCCATTATAGCTACTAGTGCTGTAACACTGAGGCGGTCCTTGGTGTGTGATGCAACCACTTGTTTTGGTTGATTGAGACTGTAGTTTACATTGGGAGTATTAGTACTGTCCTCAGTGGCCTCTGCTTTATTACAGACATCCTTTCTGTTGTAAGATTTTTGAAAAATATTTGAGGTCGTTGTCTCTAAATTGTCTTGAATTTTCAATTCAGACATTTTTGTTCTGGAACAAGATTTTTTTGACGTCTTGTCTTTTGTGACGGTTAATTTTTTTCCATTTTTTATCTTTATTTGTCTGGATAGCTTTACTTGGGCTGGGGTTAGTATAACTGTCAACTGCAGTGTTTAGTTTACGTTTCTTACAAGTATGTAATTCCCCAGTGCTATCCAACCCATGCCTAAGACTGTGATCGGAGTTGCTGTCACACTTTCCGAGTCATTGGTGCGGCGTTTCTTGCACTTGATCGACTTCTTGTGGAATGCTTTTTCAACGCCGCCGGGATAATCTGGGCAAAGTTTGCAGCCTCCGGTAACCTTTCTTTAGAGTGGGCTTACCTGCACCCCCATTCATTTTGATCGGAGTACCGTCTTTGTTATAACGGCAGCAGTCACGCGTGTTGTGACTTTTGTGTGGCCCCCCATGTTTCTTGCATAGCATGCAGTGCTTCTTGGTCCAGCCCATTTTCTTAGTCTTCTTGGGGTTACGGGAGTCCATCAACTCCATCTTACACTTTTGATCAGCCCCTCTAGCTTTGATCGTGCTGAAGAGCTTTGTATCGAGTTCCACATTGTTCTCGGTATTCTCTAGTATCAAGAGAAGGCCTATAGTACTAACTGGAGTGTATGCTCCATCAAGTCATACTGGGTCTGCCACTTGGCCAGACAGATGCGCAATAGGTGAGTCGCGAGGTCGGCGTCATCCAAGGGCAATATCTTCTTAGTAGCCTGATTAGACTTTGGATTGTAATACAGGTAGGGTAATGTCTCAAGGTAGCTGTTGAGCTGTTCCACTCAGACAAAAAAACTGACATATCGAGACGCTGTAAGGCTTCTTCAATGTGTTGGTGATGTATTACTTGAGGGCTTTGCCCGCATCATGATGGAACACCTGAAGCAGATGGAACGTGATGCACTTGTTAAATGAGTCCCAAGTCTTAGTGGGAGTTGTTTTCCCAAGGAGCGCAAGTCACTTGGGCTTTGATGATCTTTTCCCAAGGCTGTTGGACCTTGTTGGAGAGGAGGTTTCCATACAGCTTGAAGGGCTTCGCTCCTGTTGTTGTGACGACAAGCTTTGTGGCTTCTAAAGCATTCACGGCCTTTTCGTGTGTGGCCTTCACTTCTGCTAGGGCAGGCATTACAGCCTCAGGAGTGGTACCTGGTCCGTCTCCTTTATTGCCTTTCTTTTTCTTCTCAGAGTTGTGCAGTTACGTGTACTCCCCCTTTGCAATCTCAGCATCAAGTTTAGCTGTTTCAACGGCCCTCTCAGCCTCGGCGAAGCTCGTGTCAAGCCCCATTTGCTTGCAGGCATGAATCATGGTGTGCATATGCAGTAGAAAATGCTTGGGAGTCCCAGACGCCCATATACTGCCACCTTTAACTCTTTCCCTGTGTTGGGAAGAGTCAACCTGAAGTAGGTGGTCTTTTTATTCTTCTTGAGGGCATCCTGCATGGGATCCTGCTCGGGAATGTAGCATACAGGGGAATTCCTTCCTCCGAGGCCACATTCGCACTCAATCCACTTGAGCCCTTCGGGAAATGCCTTCTCGGAGGACATGACTAGTAGCTTCTCTCCTAGACTAGTACCTAAAAAGGTTTCTTGTAGGAACTCCTCAGAGAGCTAAGGAAGAAATTGTTTGCACAGTGGTGCGCGATGAATGTAGTACCCTGTGTGGTAGAAATTTGTTTTCTCGACCGTCTGCGGGTCATCAGGAGAGCCTCTTGTGTGTTGGTGTGTCGAACTTACTGAGTTCGGCTGGAGTATTGTACGATAGATACCTAAGCCGGAAGTAGTCAAAAATAGTTGTAGATAAATGAAGTAGAAAAAAGGGTATTCCGGCTGATTGGAAATTATTTTTTATGACCTATTGTAATGATCAAGAATTAGGACTGCACAATGGTGGTCCTCTTGAGCTTATCATGTAGTTTGCATGTAACTCGATTATGTTTGGTTTGCCTGTGCCCTGTTGGATTCTTGTGTGCCAATTAGGGTTTCAATGTACCTGATCAGGCTGTACATGCAATGTGATCTTGCCAGTGGGTCCTGCAGGACTCACTGGTCTTGCAAAAGATTCCTGCCAAATGTTTGGTGGGAGCCTTCCTTTAGTGGAATGAATTTCATTTGTGTATACCCATGGCCTGATATTGGGGCCTGAATGGGTCAGAGGTACCAGTAGGTATCCTTGGCTCATGTCAAGCCATCTTGCAAACTCATTAATGAATGGTTGGTTGATGCGTACAATAATATTCCCGAAGATGTGGTTCATATGCTTGGCTGAAAACGAATTCTGCATGGTTTTAAATTTGAAGATTTACATTAATATTATTCTAATTGCTCTGAATTGACTGGTTGTTCTAATTGGGTTATGGTTTTAAAATATTAGTGCCCTACCATCACCCCAATCACTTCTGTAATCGCATAGCCACAGTTGCGGCAAAAGAGGTGATGCTTTGCCCAGCTCTCATCGCCCGGTAGCACCATCTCTTTAATGACCACCATGCACCTATCCAAAAGCTGACCATGCTGTCCAACCGCAAACTCTTGGGCCGCAAAGCAAACATGGCAACCAGCTGATTCATAAGGTTGCATCTGATACCCTGCGAGGTTGGTTTCATCAACCAGCCGCATCCGGAGCTTCATCCCGACGCCGTGTGATTTGTTGCCGTGAACACCAAGGCATTCCCACACCCAAACAGATGAAGGCTGCAAGATCGCCCATTGTCATTGGGGAGGTACACCATTATTTGTTGTGTTGCGGTGTTGCGGTTCATTATTGTGGTTGCTGTATATGACAACGGGTGGTCAGTTTTCAGTTAAAGTGACATAACTTGGGAACCAGAAGGATCACGGGGAGCAATATATATTGGCATGACGTAGAAGACTAAGACTATGACTTTGTATTGAATATAGACACTAAAGTGTGAGTTACGTGCATGAAAATGACATTTATTGATCAGTTGGCTGAGCCTGACCCTATGATGCGCAGACCTTGTCATCCAAGAAATACGGTACCTCTGATGACCTGTTATACGGCCATCATGACAAACATAATAAGACCAAGACAACCCTGACAACAAATAGTAACTACCTGTGATGAACAACTTGACTACATTCTAAAAAACCCATTAAATTCCATGACAACACATAATGACAACTGACTACCCCAGCTGGCGATAATATTTCCAACGTCAAAATTTTCCTGTCTTGCAGGAGGAGGAGGATGCATCTTCGGATGCCCATTGATTGTGATCCAGACAACAGTCATTTTGGAGGGGTGGTGTCACATATTTGGACTTATCTTAAAAATCAAATGAAAAGTAATGAAAGGTTAACAACTGAATATTATTTTAAGAGCATACTAACAAAACAAGATTTTTGCATGATTGTTAAAATTAAAGGTATTCTGGGTGTGCAATCTAGGGTAATTGCTAGGATGGAAATGGATTTTTGAATTGTATGGAAAGGAAGAAAGGTACTAACTTGTTGACGCCATTTTTAGTATGTATTCTGACTCCCAATGCTTGTTGGAAAGGGCAATATAATTTTTGGTGATGTTTTTATAGTTTGAATCTGGAAGGGCCTGATCAAGGTAACTCATTGCCCCATTGCATATGGGTTCAAGTGCAATATGCAACAAAAATTGCCCATTACCTATGAGAACAAGAGCAAGTATGCAACAAAAATCACCGCAAGTGCACTGCAAATCTAACGAATTCTCACTGAAGTCTAACTGCAGTTTGATGCAAGTTTACTGCAGAAAACTGCAGCCTCACCACACATTTATCTCAATTCACCACAAGTCTACCACAAATTATAGATCCTACCCTATATCATACATACTTAGAAACATTGTACACTGCTACCGAAAATATAGTTGTGGTTATAGTTGTAAACGAGGCCAACTATATGTCCATGTATGTAGGCTTGGGTATACCTAAAACTTGATTCCAATTTATGTGTATTGAATTCCTATGTGCTCTAAGTGTTGTTAGTTGATCATCGTGCGAAATATTTTTACAACTATAACTCTTACCTTCGATATGCAGTTTTAACTGTAGTCCAACTATAACTCCTAATAGTTTGGCCCCCAACTATAGATTCTAACTATAAGACAACTATAGGTGGCTCTCGGAACTTAAAAAGCAACTCCGACCGATGGTGGGAGTACATAATTGAGGACTACTTTGCTCCAGCAAAAACTATTTTATACATTAGCCATTTATTCAAATTCAGCACAAAATCCGGCTTGGTGTGATCCAACATAATTCAATCTTATAATTTACTGCAGACTATAATATGACAACATGAGTCCGGCATGAATCCGGCATCATAAAGTGGGCAACAATAAAGCTAGAAGCTAGACAATATGCTGTCAAATAAAGGAACCTAAGGCACCAAGTATCCTGGGGACTACTACCTGCATGCAATGTATAGTTCCCCATAACTCATCCCAGCCGCTAAGGTCCACTAACCAATCCTACGGTTGTCCTGCCTCACAGGATTCCTTGATTTTTGTCAAACAGAACTCAAATTAATACAAGGTATTATATGAGCAGCAAAAACAAATAGACTCTCACACAGAGGGTGTCACCTTTTCATATGTTGCATTTTTAGTGCACAAAAGGAAGAAATCAAATTTTGGTCAGAAAAAAATCAGTTTGTCAAGAGATGGTAGATATGACAACTTTTCAACGCACCACAGTGTTCACCAAAACACTGGAGTTGATAGGATCTGCCTATGCCCCCTGCCAAAGAAAATGGTTCATGCGAAAAGTCAAAAACTCTGAAGGTATTTTGAAGCAAAGAATTAGAACGCACAACTTACACTGCTTTTTTGTGCTAACAACATATTCGTTGGCCCCCATCATCATGTGAAAATATAACGAATGGCAATATAAAGAAAAGAAAATAAGCTGCAATATGTTGAGAATGACAATGCAATCAAAATTTGTCCTTACCCAACACCGCATTCCCCTTACATTCACCCGCTCTCTAATGAAACTGACAAATGATACATGAAACAACCAAATACTTGATCGTAGAAAATTTCCAAATACAAAGAAATTGCACCTACCTCCTACATGACATTCCCCACTCATGGGTCGTACTGTCCACTGCTATCCCGCTGCTCCCCACAAGCTGCCGCTGCTCCTCTGCTCCCCACAAGCTCTCATGCTGCTCCTCTGATCCCCACAAGCCCTCCAGCTGCTCGTCTTATCCCCACAAGCCTCCCCACAGCTCCTCTGCCCCCACAGCTCCTCTGTCTCCACAGCTACTCTGCCCACGCCCGCCCCAGTCCCACGGCACCCGCTCTCCTCTGCCGGTGTATCGCAACAAAACAGGAGGCCACAACTGAAACATGGACGACACCAAGCCAAAGGACCACACGAGCCATTCACACCAAAAAGAAGTATCTCAATCTCACCATCCGGTTTCACATTCCCCCCGTCAATGTACATGGAACTTGCTTCATGATGTTGGTGTATTGATGTAACTTTGAAAAAATGACAACTAATGGTGTAACGGAAAACAAACAATACCTTTAGCATGTATTTGCGATAAATAAATAAATTCGTTCAATACAACATGTAACTCCTCAAACACATTAGAAATGAAAAGGTCTGTTCACTCTTGTTATTTTCACATAGTCAACATTTGTGCACATACCATGCACCTTTTTGCCTGCGAATTTGACACTTGTGCACTTTTTTGTGCATATTTTCTAATTATGTAACATAATTCTATTTTGATTGTATTGCGTGAAGCTAGTAATTTTTAATTATGCTACATTATTAATATCTTATGCACAGAAGAGTGCACGGGAGTTGGTTGGATCGTTCACGCCTAATTCTTTTTATTACTACTGCCTACACAGAAATGTAAAGAAAGACATGATGTTTTCATTTATTTGCACAGTACTGGTCCAGATGTGTTTTTCAGTACCCTACATATGGATCAGTATGATAGACTGTACCACATAATTTTAAATGTGGCTCGTAGAATCACGAAGCACACTCGGAAAAAATCCAGATCGACCATGGTGAAAAACCAGCCGCAAACCAGATTCGCAATATCTCAGCCAATATTGCTCCTTTTTTGATCCGGGACGAGCGTGGTTATCCTTATAACCGCGCGCTCATGAAGGTATGCTCAGATCGACGTGGGAAGAAAAAACCACTGAGCACTCCTTCCCGAGATATCATGGACTCAGATTTTGGACATCTCCGAATTCTAACAGTCTGGGAAGAAGAGCAGGGCCATCTTGAAGATGGGAGGAAGTGGGGGTATTTGTAGGTCAAAAAAGGTGAGTTTGTTGTATTTTTCAGTTTTTGATGCAGAACTTGCATGAAATCTCAACTTTTGCAGGCCGTCTTTCATCTTTCCCAAATCAGCTGCAAGCATGCAATAATCAACTCTGAAAGAGCTAAGCAATTAGGAAAAAGGGAAGAGAGCTATGGGCCGATCACTAACAAATCCAACAATCAACTTAAAACAGTAGGAGAGTGGAGAGAGTGTGATGACTCAACAAACAAGCCTGATAATATAGCCACCATTACTAATGTCAGTTAACAAAACACAACAATCAACCAATGTAAACAGGAGCAAAGAAGTTGGGCATGGTTCAAGTACTTAATTGACCCTTCTATTTATTTATTCATCAAGCAATTAATTAATTGATTGATTGATTAACTAATTGATGAATTAATTAATATTAGTTACTAGCATTATTTTGTCTCCTAAATGATACTGTGGATACTGGGGCACATACATTATTGAGAACTTTCTCTCTTCGTACCAGATTCGTATGTACAGTTGTATTAGTTACACCGTAAGCTGGACATAGTAAGGATTTGGTACGTCCACTTGTGCACAAAAAAGTTCACAAATGTTGTAGATTATGACATAAAAGAATAGGTACCTACAGTACATAATATTATTATTTTGTCTTGACACGTGTAGGCTTATACAATGTGGCACATAATATTGCATCGCTCAAACATGCCACCATTGTGGCACAGCTCAAACCTGCTTGACATAAGTTGACATCATGACATCGCTTGAACCTGCTTGACATCGTGGCATCGCTCGAACCTGTTTGACATCATGACATCACTCAAACCCACTAGATATTGTGGCATCGCTTGAACCTGCTGCCATCGTGGCATCTCATGGCATCGCTCGAACCTGCCACATCCCTCGAACCTGCCACCCTCCAGAATGAGAATCCTGCACGGCCAAAGAGTGACTATATCCTGTGCATTATTATTTTGTCTCCGGCAAGTTTGACGCCATTTCAATTGAGACAATGAAGTAATTTGTTCTGGAAATTTCGCTTGCGATGGTCGTTGCTGCTGCTGCTGCTAGTGGTGGCGGTGGTCAGTTTTGATGTAGTCATTTTTCCCCTGGTGGAGGTCCGTTGTTTGTGATGTCTACCTTTCACCGCTTTCAATTCTTTGTCGGTTCTGTTCGGGAGTTGACGCTAGCATGCCTGCTGCTGCCACAGCAATGCATCATCCCTCATAGCACCAAGATCAAGGCTAATACTTCCATGGCCAGATCCATTTTTTGTTCGTTCATGCCATTATGGTGGTCTTCAAGTTGTATGAGCTCTTGTCTGGCCATTGTTAGTTTTTTCCTTGTTTGAGTCAACTTTGTTCTTAACTGATACTGCTAGAAGGACTAGGTAGTTCTCCAAGAATTGTCCATCAGGACGTCATCTTAACTAAGTTGTATGGTTCCATAAAACCAAAGGATATCCTTGACGCATTGTGCAGAATGGATCTTGAGGTGGTTAGGTTTGAGTCTACCGAGAGCTCTGACAAAAACCTTACCATGGGCTGCACTTCTGACGTAGGAAATGATTGTCTCTGCTGTTCAATGAAGTCAAGGTCTCTCCTGGTGGCTAGTGCTTTCTCAAGTGGTCAGCATTCCACAACCCCCTCAAGCTGTGAAGGGTCACTAATGTCTGATGCGGTTATGCTATTTTAGGTAGGTTTGGTTTGTTTTTGATTAGATGCACACAATTGCTTTGACTACAGATTCTGAGTTGCTTCTGCAGTCAGACATCCATCCCTCTTACCCAATATTAATTGGGTTATGAGCTCAAAACAAATAGGTAGTACCTAAATGGTATAATGATGCTTAGTAATTTCCTTATGCTGCTCATTGTTACTTGTTCTTCCAGCATTTAATTGGATTATGAGCCCAAAACAAAGTAGTACCTAACTCAAATAAGGATGCTAAGTAATTTCCTAAGGCTGTGCATGTTACACATTGTTACTTGTTCTTTTAGCATTAGTTAATGGTAATTTCTAGAGATGCCAATGCTGCATAGGTAGTTTCAAATTGCATTGATAAATAAAACATGCCACAAAATCAATCAGTATTAATCCCTTTATCATATAATATTGTCAAAGATTCATTACAATATGCATAACGCTAAAGAGAGCCTACATCGAGCAAGTCATCAATGGTTCAAACCAATGCAAAGATAAATCAATTCAAATCAAAGGTAAATTCAAACAATCCATGAAAGGAAACTTATTTCTGAGACCAAGATAAGATTCCATCAAAGAACAACAAATAAAAACCAACACACTGTGTGAGTTGTAGTGATCATAGCATCCGACAGGAGCTTG
Organism: Cyclotella cryptica; assembly: GCA_013187285.1. Lineage (NCBI taxonomy): Eukaryota > Bacillariophyta > Thalassiosirophyceae > Thalassiosirales > Thalassiosiraceae > Cyclotella > Cyclotella cryptica. Next base: position 54,858 of record JABMIG010000237.1, read on the forward strand.
GCGTCCAACCAAGTCACAAGCATGGCATCCAACCAAGTCACAAGTGTGGCGTCCATCCATTAAGCCACAAAGACAAAGTTGCATGGCTGGTTCAAGCAATCCTGCAACACTGCGACCAACACAATTGCACTAGTAAATTGCAACCCCTCCTCGTCCAAACACAATACCCAACGAGACACCAACACAATTCATGTCCTTTCTCAGTTTTGAGGTGCTGTACATATCACTGCATATGCCTGAGTGATCATGGCCAGAGTTCATGGCCAGAGTTCACATCCAACAGGAGCATGACATCCAACCAAGCCACAAAGGCAAAGTTGTGTGTGTGTGTGTGTGTGGGGATTCAAGCAATCCTGCAACACAAACACCAACAGAGCTGCTTTAGTAAATTACTACCCTTTCCTTGTCCAAGACAATATCCAATGAAACACCAGCACAATTCATGTCCTTTCTCATTTGTGAGGTGCAGCTTTGAGAAAATACTGTCCCCCTGTATGTCTTACTAGTAATGCATCAGTGATAAGGGGCAGAGTTCACATTGCTAAGGACACCAACACAACTGCATTATTGTAAATTGCATCCGTCTCCGCATTCAAAAACAAAATCAGATGAGACACCACCACAGAAGATGTCCTTTCTAATTTGTGAGATGCAGCTTTGAGAAAATACTGTCCCCCGGTACGTTTTACTAGTGACACCTGAGTGATCAGGGCAAGAGTTCGTGTACGGAAGGAGCGCAGAGTCCAACTAAGCCACAAAGACAAAGTTGCATGACGGGTTCAAGCAAATGCAACACTAACACCATCACATCTGTACTTGTAAATTGCTACACTCTCTTCATTAAAAAACAAAATCAGATGAGACACCACCACAATTCATGTCCTTTCTCATTTGTAAGGTGCAGTTTTGAGAAATACTGTCCCCCGGTACGTCTTACTAGCAGTGCCTGAGTGATCAGGGCCAGAGTTCACGTCTCAAAGGAGCACGGCATCCAACCAAGCCACAAAGACAAAGTTGCATGGCAGGTTAAAGCAATTCTCCAACACTTACACCAACACACCTCCACAAGTAAATTGCTACACTCTCCTCATTCAATAACAAAATCCAATGAGACACCACCAAAGTTCCCACTCCTTTATTGCTCAGTCAGGATGATTGCATAACACATAGTCTATAACTGGTCCACACACCTGATTAGCCCAAGACAAAATGTCACCCTCAGCTACTTTGCTCCCCCCGCTCATGCTGTGCAGATTGGAGGAGAAAACTGTCCCCCCTATACGTCTTACTGAAAATGCCTGAGTGGTCAGGGCCAGAGATTGTGTTGGTAAGGAGCGTGACATCCAACCAAGCCACAAAGACAAAGTTGCGTGGCGGAGTTCAAGTAATCCTGCAAAATAAACACAGACACTGCTCCGCTCGCTATCAAAAATAACATCCCTTTAAGACAAAATGTCACCTTCAGCTGCCTTGCTCCCCCCGCTCGTGCCGTGCAGCTTGGTGGAGAAAACTGTCCCCCCTGTACGTCTTACTGACAATGCCTGAGTGGTTAGGGCCCGAGACCAAGCGACAAAGACAAAGTTGCATGGTGGGCTTCAAGTAATCCTGCAAACCAAACACAGATACTGCTCCACTTGCAAAATGACAACTCCTCTCTCCAAGACACCAAAGCCAAGGTGTCATCCCCAGTTACCGGTAAAAGCAAACGTCTTACTACCGAACAGACCCAAATATCTTACCTTAGAAGCAAACAAGGGCAAAAGTTTACCTTGGAGGCAAGTGCAAAATGGGTATGACCAGCAATGGAGGCAGCGGCAAAAATCTTACCCTGGAGGCAACAGCAAAAAGCTTACCTTGAAGGCAACAACAGAAAGCTTACGTCAATGGCAACAGCATATGCTTACCCTAAGAGGCAAGAACAAAGAGCTTACCAAGAGGAACAAGATCAAAAAGCTTACCTAAGTAGTACAAGCAAAAACTTACCTCAGTGGTGATAGTGAAAAGCTTACCACGGATGGAATAGTGAACATCTTGCTTTGGGACAAGAGCAAAAAGTTTAAATCAAAGAATGAGGAAAAAGGTTACTTAGGAGCAACAAAACAATTACTACAGAGATAAGAGTGAAAATTTTACCTTGGAGGCAAAGAGCAAATGCTTACCTAGGAGCAAGACCAAAAAGCTTCTCTCAGAGGCAAAAGAAAAAAGCATACCTCGGAGGCAAGAGCAAAAGCTTACGTGAGAGGCAAGAGCAAAAAGCATACGCCAGATGCCTGAGCCAAAAGCTTACGCCAGACGCCAGAGCAGAAGCCCTAGGATAAAGGGCAAAACGCTTAGATCAGATGAAAGAACAGGATGCAAGAGCGATTAACCTTGGAAGCTAGAGCAAAAAGCTTGAGCAGAAGGAAAAAGATTGAGAAAGAGGGAATCGCTTGCCAAGGGCTAAAGGCTTGGTCAAGAGCAAAAAGTTTACCCTGGAGGCAAGAGCAAAATGGAAGCAGGGGCAAAAACTCACCTTGAAGCAATAGGGGAAATCTTACCTCAGAACAAGAGCAACCCCCAAAACCTATTGTAATTGGAATGAAAAAGATACAGATGTATATCAACGGGAGCAAAAATGTTATCACATTGCAAAACATGCTGGCAAAAATGTCGCTGCGATGCAAGCAAAATCCTCATTCAAAAACAAAATAACTCACAGAGATTGCAGCAGAAAGAACTCACAGCGGTGCCTGCAAAGAACTCAACAGCAAAGCCTTCAAAAAACTCACAGCGGAGCCTGTGAAAAACTTGCAGCATAGCCTTATCAAAAAACTTGCTGCAGAGCCTGCAAAGAACTCACAGCGGAGCCTGCAAAGAACTCACAGAGGAGCCTGAAAAGAATTCACAGCAGAGCCTTCAAAAAACTCACAGCAGAGCCTGTGAAACACTTGCAGCAGAGCCTGCAAAAAATTGCAGCAGAGCCTGTGAAAAACTCGCAGCGGAGACTACAAAGAACTCACAGCAGAGCCTTCAAAAAACTCACAGTGAAGCTGTCAAAAAAACTCACAGCAAAGCCGTCAAAAAACTCACAGAGAAGCCTGCAAAAAACTTGCAGCAGAGCCTGCAAAAACTCGCAGCGGAAACTCGCAATGGCCTGTGAAATACTCGCAGCGGAGCCTGTGAAGTACTCGCAGTGGAGCCTGTGAAAATCTCGCAGCGGAGCCTGCAAAAAATCTAACATCAGAGCTTGCAAAAAATCTAACCGGGGAGAGGGGGTTAAGGGAACTACGTTTATTTTTTAGGTGATTAGGTTGTTTCCATAAAACAGAGAGAGATTAATTATTTTTCTTGTGTTTGTAGATAGGAAAAAATAATAGATGCCGACATACATAACACATGATTCTATTCCATGAAACTAGTAGGTATCGTACGGTATGATATGTGCGCAAACAATCGTACGTACCATACCATATACAATACTCATTTCTCCTGGCGCGCACCGCATTACTTATACAATACACTATGGTATATTATGGTACGATATAAGAGGTATCTAGAGATACACAAGAACACATAGGTAGAGTGTACATCGTAGTAGGAGAAACAGGCAATAATATATATTATGCATATATTAATACTTATATGATGAAGTACATGACTCGTGTTTCCGCCAAAGTCATTCACAGGTCTTTCAATACAATACTGCCTCATCCAACGGTTCGTGGCTAGGATGGTTCTCATGAGGTTACCAGCACATTCGTGTGACGTGGCGACAAACTGGCGATGACATACGTGAACAAGCACGGGACCGGCTTTTAATTACCTTTAATGGTGAACTGAAAAGCCAATCTCCAAAAGAAAAGCCAATCTCAAAAAAGAAAACCGGATACCTTATCATTTTCACGTAGGAATAGTACAAAGATTGGTAAATGCCAAAAGAAAACGAATTCTCCAAAAGAAAACCAATCCCCAATATATTTGCCGACATGGATAGGTTGGTATTTTATTTAAGCCTTAATGACAAAATCAAGACTTTCGTGAGAAGAACTATTCCCTATTAGATCGATTTTGAAAAAGAATAGATCTAATCTGATACATGCCTAGGACGTGAAATCATAGGTTAGTAATAATCGCATAACTTAGATTTTCTTCATTAGAAATAGATTTTTGAAGTTAGATAATAAATTCTTTTCTAGAGATGTGATTTTTCTAAATCATACACCCTAGATCTAACAAATTTTGAGAATCTATTTTAGCGAAACTAGTAATCTGTTTAGATTCAAATTCTGCATAATAGATATTAAATTAGTGTTGCTATATTAGATGTAGATGGTATCCATTCCTCTTGGTGCCTTGCTAAGCAGTCGTGTCTAATATTAATTATAATAATATTACCTAAGTAATTACTACTTATAATTACTTTGACAAATATTATTATCTGTTAACTACTACCATACCCTACCACTGTACGCGTGAAGTTGGGGCTTATTAGGCACATAATATTATTATCTTTTAGCGAATAATTGATTTTCTTGGTGTTCCCTGAACCCCGAGCAAATCGACTAATGCCCCAACCACATTATTTGTCCCCAGTGCAAGCTTCATTCCTCCATCAGCAAACCCTTCTCCCCTTATGAGCAACACAATATCCATGTTGCAAGTGAAATGGTCCCTGTTGCAGACAAATAATGTGGGCTGAAATTTCATGTGTTCAATGTGGCGGACTGCCTGCAGAAGTTTCCTGCCCAATTGACAACATATGATCTACACAAGACTCTAGAGGCTACTTTTTCAGGGTCTTGTTCTTTCTCTATTTTGCCAGTTATTCAAAATAAACAAGCCCCGAAAGCATTTATTAAAATAAAAGTATTGTGAGCATTTCTTCAATGACGGAAAATGATTGGATTTATACTTTGGAATCAATAAATATACCATTCGTTGGAGAGAGAGGTTTCTCAGCTTATAGTTGTGGTTATAGTTGAGGGACCTATAGTTGTGATTTCTATCCTATAAGTAAACTATAGGCACCTGTAGGTAGAGTGATAGTTGAGCTCTTACAACTATAACCACAACTATATTTTCAGTAGCAGTGTACTACTGTCACTACAACTACTTTACTGCAGCCCCATAGGATCTCAATGCAAAATCAACTGCAATCTCACCACTCATCACATGATTACCGCACAATTACCACAATTAACCATGCACTCACCATGGCTTTATGCAAGTCACCACTCATTCACAGCATTTCACTTCAAATTAAACTACGCATGTGTGGTGTTACTGAACAAAGAAGGGGGACCGTTGCACAAGTTAATGGTTAAATTGTTCTGTTGCTGTAAAGATAAGAATTTGGTGATTGATGTTAATGTTTTATGAATAGTTTTTCCTCTAACAAAGTTTCAATTAAGATGCAAATTGCCAATGCAACAAGCAAACAATCCCCTCTGTCCTTCCCATGCACTGAACTCATACAATAGCAAGTGGAAATGATGTGCTTGTATTAATTGTCAATTTTATTCCCCATGCACCCCTGTAGATTTCTCAACACATTTTATTTTGCAAATAAATTGTCTTCTCTCTATGGATGAACCCTCAGTGTTTGGTGTTGACAACAGCTCTCACCCTTTCCACATGTTTTGCTGTGTCTCATGAGAGCCCCCTTCAAGTCTATGGTGAAGAAGTGGAAGGATAATACACATTTGTGGGCCAACACAAGAGGAAATTTGGGAAGGCTGGAGAGTTAAGCAACAAGATATTGATCTGGGTGGCACACTGTGACAAGAAGATGGCTCTTGTTGTACCTCTTAGTTTGTGTCGTTTCATTTTGCAGTAACAGTGCGATGTGCATCACAGATGGCTTGGAACATGTAAGACGGCTACAAACAATAGGAGCACTGTGTATCCTAGAGGTATCATGATACCCAGCCGGCCAGACAGTGGATTCCAAAAAAATGATTTTGAGTAAATTAAAAAAAGAATTTTGAAGCGAACAAAGTAACTCTATTGTACTACTGTAGAAACATACCAATTTTCTACAAGAATGAATGGATCGGATCATTCCGATCTGCTGTATTCAACTGACAATAACTCGTGAAAGATAGTTCAAACGAAATAAGAACACCGCTCAAAAGCTCGGAAAAGTTCTTTCGATCGATGTAAGGTTGTAAATATTTTTTTACTCTGACATAGGCCAATTATCTACTCTACAGCAGTACTCTAAGAGTACCTGAAAGATACCCTTAATTTCTTAGGAGATGCTGGACATCCCCTAAGATTTGCAGTCTTGCTAAATAGCAAGAATTGTTTCATTACCCAAAAATACCATTTGGGATAAGGTGCTCTGAGTCAGGATAGACTGACACAGAATCCACATCACTTCAAGATACAGAAGAGATCCATTGCTTCAAGATACAGAAGAGCTCTCACTGTGTCATTAGCACTGAAATGTACCAGTTCTACATGGATCTCTACGTAGTCTTGTTTTGCCAAAATGAAGCATGTTTGCTTCATCATGGTTCATCATGGTGGATTGTTAATTCACAATATGATCTAAATTAACTCACAAAATAACAAAGCTGAAAAGCCCATATCAAGATTTTTAATACTTTTCGCTTAGGTCACTATCGATCGATAACCTACTCGATTTTTTTCTGGATCGTCTGTCCAGCTCCACAATGCCTTTGACCGTCCGTCATCATACCGACTTACGTCAAGTCCTGCTTTGTTGCGCCTGTCTTCCGTCAGTCGAGTGTTCAACGCCCAGGTGATCGCTAGTAGAGCCATCGCTATTGAGCGACGGTAAGTAGTAGCGCCACGTCAGCCCTACAAGATCCCGCCATCAAGATTCGTGAGAAGCATGTCTCGTTTGAGTGCACCACCACGAAGCTCCTACAAGACCCTTTTCTTAGGTACAAGTCTCGAGCAGCCCTCTCAAGAATGTCCTCTGAGAAGATCGCGCCCATTGGGCTTAAACACCAAGAATGCGAAGGAAGGGGTGGCGAAAGCTCCCATCCGGTATGTGCCAGACCGGGACCCAGTCCAAGAAGCCTTGGATCTTAAGCCCGAGTCCCTCAAGTGCACCCTCGCGAAATGGGTCAGAAACCCAAGTCACGGTTTGGTCTGGACACGGTACCAACGAGCAGTTCATACTGCACGGAACAAGGCGTACATAGCCGCCAAGAAAATGGGGCCCGCCCGCGACGAGGCGAAAAGGCTTATGACTCGAAAAGGCCGCGGAAGGCTGTTCTCACGTGAACTCGCCGAAGACCCCTCTAAAACTGCTAAGGAAGTGAAGACTGCAGAGTCTCTTTCCCTAAAGGCCGACATGCTTGCCTTGAAAGCAAAATGACCGACTCGGCCCTAGAAGTTTTTCAACTCTATGCCAACCTTCTCACTGAGGAGGCACGCCAGCCCTGGGACTTAATTGTCAAGGAGCAGACAGAGTCGACGCCTTTCACTGACATCTTCGAGTCGAGAGGAAGAAGTCACCGGGCAAAACATCCGAGTCATTCAGGAGGTGTAATTTGCTCCACCTCCAGTCTTGTTTCACATGACGCAGGCAAAAATTTGAGGTTCTATATCTCCAATTGCCTTAAGAAGCCCAACAAGGTTAAGATTCGTCAGTTTGTTCAACGCTGCATGCAGTTGAACAACTATCGAAGACCTCCCATGCCTGTACTACAGCCCTAGTGCTAGTGCAATGACGCAACAGGTCTTTGCCTTCACGGATTCGAACTTGCATGCCATATCTTGCGATGTGTCCGTTGAAGTGGCAGGATCAGTACCACTTGCTAGAGAAATGCTATCCCGGCGGTTAAGCCTCTATTGCTCATTCTCGGCGTATTGAGGTGGCACCCAGTGGATGAGAAGCAGTCAACTGCGGCCTGCAAAGGCCCAAGCAGCAGACCAGCCCTCCAAGAAGTTCCAAGCTGGCGCATTCCCAGCCCAGCAAGCAAGCACGCGACGGAGTATACCTGATCGAGAGGAACTGCGAGCTGTGCAAAAGCATGGGGGTGCACACAACGCATAACACCGCTGGAGTGTCGCCGTTATAACAAGGACGGAACTCCTACGTGGCACTTTCGAGCACCTGCATGAAAGTGTCGTGAGGACAACCGCAAGAAAGAAATCCCACGATAGGTCGTGAGCGAGAATGGAGAAACTCGAGAAGTCTCTCAAGAAAGCCAACAAAAAGGCAAGAACGCCGCCATCAGTAATGAAGTGACAGCGATCCGACCTCCTGAAGTGATGGGTCGGTAGTACCGGGAAATTCCTGTATGTAGTAAGAAAATTAAAACTAGCCATGAGTTAGAAAATTATACTACCCCTGGTCCGATAAAACTACCAGTAATCAAAAATTTGAATTAAATCAAAAAAATTAATTAAGGATTATTCGAGTCCCTTGCTAGACGAACTTTGAAAAATCTCAAAGACACTTCAATCTATCCACCAATACCCAAGTAGAACCAAACTCAGATTTGGACCCTCTACCCAAAACACAGCCACCACAAACACCTAGCCCACAGAACTCAGTAGATTCAGTGACAGCAGTGTTAGCTGTGCAAAAGTTAGCAACCGGAAGTCAGTCCTCGACAAAACTCAAACACTTGCCCAGGAGTTGCAAAACAACTTCTTGAGAGTACTATTAGACACTGGTTCTGATGGTGACCTCATGTTCCATGAAAAGGAACCAACAAATGCTTTCCCTACTTGGCTAGGCAGGTGTCAAAGTCTTGGCACGCCGAATGGGTGCTTCCAAACCAAAAGAAGAGGCTAAGTTACTCTAAAATTCTAGACTACTCCAACAGCAAGGAATACACAGTTAAACCTGATGCTGTCGAGTATGATGGAAAAAGATGGCAAAGCCAGCTTTGACCTCATCTTAGGTGTAAAAACACTAAGTGAGCTTGGAATTGTTCTGGATTTTCAACAAAGGATATTACCATTGATGAGATCATCTTGCCAATGAGAGACATCAACAGTCTTTCTACCAGCTCTAAGATTGAAAAAGCTTGGTCAGTTAACCACAGCATGATTCATGAACCACCACTGAGGAAGCCACACTCAGCTGCAGTTCACATCTTAGATGCAAAATATGAAAGCAGACCTCCAATCAGTTGTTGACACCAACTGTCCTCACCTCAGTTTACAAGATCAAAACAAGTTGTTAGAGCTCCTCCCAAATGTTGAGGACCTTTTGGTACACTAGGTGATTGGAACACAGAGCCTGTCTCCTTTGAATTAAAGGAAGGTGCCAAACCATATCATTGCAGAGCTTACCCAGTACCTCACTCACTCAAAGAGACTCTCATGAAAGAGCTCAAAAGACTGTGTGACCTGCAAGCGTACTAGAGTGGCAGCCCGCATCTGAATGGGCTTCACCATCATTCATAGTACCAAAACAGACCAGACTGTACGCTTCCTGAGTGATTTTAGAGAAGTAAACAAAAGAATAGTTAGAAAACCATTCCGTACCTAAAATTAGTACAGTCATGCAAGAGCTAGAAGGATTCAATTTTGCAACTACCCTTGATTTAAACATGGGCTATTATACCATTAGGTTGGATCCAGATGCATCCAAAATCTGCACCATTATATTTCCATGGGGTAAATACTCTTACCTCAGGTTACGAATGGGTATTGCTGGTTCTCCGGACATATTTCAATCGAAAATGACGGAGCTGATGGCCACCCTTGAGTTTGTAAGAGCTTGCATTGATGATCTATTATGCATCACAAAGGGAACCCTGGAAGACCACCTGGCTAAATTGGAATTGGTCCTTCCAGACTGCAAGATGCGAACTTAAAAAATAAAGGGCGCAAATCAAACTTCTGTGCCATAGAAACAGAATATCTGGGTACATACTCTCACGAGATGGTATAAAACCACAACCCAAGAAGGTACAGTCGATACTTGCACTGACACCGCCTAAAAATGTCAAAGACCTCCTCAGATTCCTTGGCATGGTCCAATATTATCGAGATCTTTGGGCAAGACGCAGCGAAATGCTTGCCCCACTCACAAGCCTAGTCGAAAGTGTGGTCACACCAAAAGTCCAAACTCCTGGTTAAAAAAGAAACCATGGAAATGGACTGAGGAACATCAAAAGCATTCGATGATGTAAAGGCCACTATTGCAAAAGATGTGTCCTTGGCCTACCCTGATTACTCAAAAGGGTTCGAGATCTATACTAATGGTTCCAAGAGACAAATTGGAGCCGTCATTACTCAGAACAACCGCCAATAGCTTTTTCAGCAGAAAACTCTCTGTCTGTCAGCAAAAGTACAGCGTAACCGAAATTGAACTTCAAGCCATTGTTGAAACACTCAAAGAGTTCAAAGGGATGCTGTGGGGCCAACAAATTGTAGTCTACACAGACCACAAGAACCTCATGCAAGATGCACTCGGATTGACCTGTGACAGGGTTTAGCGCTATGCTACTGCTAGAGGAATATGGTCCTGAAATCGCGGTACATCAAAGGAATCCACAACACAGTTGCGGATGTGATTTCACGCTTGACTTTGGTCCAGCAGTGGACATCAAGGAAAACTGGATGACCTTCACAAAATGCTGGTGTTGTTACACTATGCAATCAGAAGAGGACCCATCCCCAGACAAACACTCAGACCTCATGAACTTTGGTTTGCCAACCGCAGCTAAGAGAATGCAATATATCCCCTGACAGTTCGGGAGATTGCCGGCTCAACACACGGATAAAACACTGGACAAACTCAGCCTGCTTGAGAAGTACAAACCTCAACTGGTAGAAAATGTTCAAGTACTGTGATGGCAAGCTTGTCATCCCACAGGAACACCAGCAGCGAGCAGTACAGTCGTACCATCACTACCTGCAGCATCCTGGGACAACCTGTCTCGAAGAGACTCTCGCGGGCGATGTATTGGAAAGGTTTGCGACGCCTGCGCAGACTTTGTCAAAAATTGTCATAAATGCCAAGTCAACAAACCAATGCAAGTATGGTAAATTACCTACAAAATTAGTTGTTTAACCCCTGGGAAGTACTCTGTGTGGACCTAATAGGACCATACACTCTCAAGGGCAAGGACGGCACTGAAATTGACTTTATGTGTGTCACAATGATAGATCCAGCAACCAGTTGGTTCGAGATTGTGGAACTACCGTAACAGAATTGACTTCTGTTGCTCCCACGGGTAAGGCAAGGGTACTAACGCATACAATAAACCTAAGGAAGCTTACTTTGATAAATCATCAGCACAGGTAGGCTCCTTAGTTAACAAGATCTGGTTTAGCCGCTACCCACGCTTGTCAAGTAATCATTAACGACAATGGAAGCGAAGTTCAAGCTCAATTCAAACCCTATGTGATTCATACGGTATCAAGCGTAGCCAACCAGCATCAAGAACCCTCAAGCAAACGCAATACTAGAACGGATGCATCAAGTAATCATGACAATGTTCGCACTCACGGAGTTAGACATGGCCAATACAGTGACACCTAGTGACATCGCAGACTTCCTCACAGATGCTGCATCGCCGCTCCACATACCACACAGTACTCAAAGCCTCCAGGTGCAGCAATATTTGGTAGGGACATGCTGTTTGACATTCCCTTCCTGGCTGACTGGAACAAAATAGGAGATCACAGGCAACGCCAAACCATCGCAATATCAACGTGAAAACAAGTCTCGGCCGATTGGGATTACAAGGTTGGTGACAAAGTACTTCGCAAAGAAGGTATCCTCCGCAAATCTGAAAGCAAATACCATAAAGATCCTTGGACTATATGTACAGTCCATGTAATGGTACAATCAGGGTTCACCGCGAACAAAATCAGAACGATTGAATATTAGGAGAGTAACACCATACTTTGACACTGCAGACACTTAAAAATAAATATACTGTCAGTTAATCACTCTAAACTCCTCTCCACTAACACTTACGCTTACAACCTTTACTTCGTAGTCACTGCAAAGTAGGAACGTCTTGTCATGTAAAGTGTCTTCCATTACAACAAAAGCCTGATGTTTTTCCTTTCAATGAAAAGGTTTTTTATACCGACTCACCTGATTCTCCATTCAGGGGAAAGTGACATAGGCCAATTATCTACTCTACAGCAGTACTCTAAGAGTATCTGAAAGATACCCTTAATTTCTTAGGAGATGCTGGACATCCCCTAAGATTTGCAGTCTTGCTAAATAGCAAGAATTGTTTCATTACCCAAAAATACCATTTGGGATAAGGTGCTCTGAGTCAGGATAGACTGACACAGAATCCACATCACTTCAAGATACAGAAGAGATCCATTGCTTCAAGATACAGAAGAGCTCTCACTGTGTCATTAGCACTGAAATGTACCAGTTCTACATGGATCTCACGTAGTCTTGTTTTGCCAAAATGAAGCATGTTTGCTTCATCATGGTTCATCATGGTGGATTGTTAATTCACAATATGATCTAAATTAACTCACAAAATAACAAAGCTGAAAAGCCCACATCAAGATTTTTTAATACTTTTCGGCTTAGCTCATACTCCAACTGTGACGTCATTTTCATCCGTCACACGGACAAAGACAGAGCAGGAGTGTTCTTTTGTATTTAGCCGTCTTATGTATGTGTAGTGTTAACAGCCTGAACTATCACATGGAGAAAGTGCACATAATGGGCGGAGTATACTCTGACAAGAGCAACAACAACGGCGATAACAACAACAACAATAGATACAACGACAACTAAACGACAACTAATAACGAATGAATCTGAATAAACGACAACGCATAAATAAATAAACGTATAAATAACGAATAAATAAATAAATAACAAATGGAATAAATGGAATAAATGGGAATGGAATGAATAAATAAATGGAATGGAATAAATAAATGGAATGGAATAAATGGAATGGAATGGAATGGAATAAATGGAATGGATGGAATGGAATGGAATGGAATGGAATGGAAAATAATGGAATGGAATGGAATGGAATGGAATGGAATGGAATGGAATGGAATGGAATGGAATAATGGAATAATGGAATGGAATGGAATGGAATGGAATGGAATGGAATGGAATGGAATGGAATGGAATGGAATGGAATGGAATGGAATGGAAATAATGGAATGGAATGGAATAATGGACGGATAACATGGAACTATGGAATGGAATGGAATGGAATGGAATGGAATGGAATGAAAGGAATGGAATGGAATAACGAATGGACGGAATGGAATGGAATGGAATGGAATGGAATGGAATGGAATGGAACATGGAATGGAATGGAATGGAATGGAATGGAATGGAATGGAATGGAATTAATGGACAACGAAATAACGATAATAAATGGTTAAATAATTTATTAAATAATGGAATAATGAATGGAATAATGGAATGGAATGGAATGAATGGAATAAATAAATAATGGATAATAATGGAATGGATAATGGAATAATGGAATGGAAGGAATGGAATGGAATGGAATGGAATGGAATGGAATGGAATGGAATGGAATAATGGAATAATGGATAATGGAATGGAATAATGGAATGGAATGGAATGGAATGGAAGATAATGGAATAATAATGGAATAATGGAATGGATTTGATGGATAAATGGAATGGAATGGAATGGAATGGAATGGAAATGGAA
>JABMIG010000237.1:75148-197648 GCA_013187285.1 Cyclotella cryptica
ATGACGAGGACCATGTCAAATGCGTGGGATACAAGATTAGCTATCATTTTCAATTGCTCTCTTGTTTAAAGTTCCTGTCATATCTGCTTTCTTTATCTGTGTTTTTGGCATACATCATTTTTGAAAGACTGGATGGAGGAATCATTAACAAAATGTGAAAAAAAGAATTTGTTGCCTGTTGTTGCAGTGATGAGGCCTTTAATGCCGTCTTGCCACAGTAATGTTAAGAATCTGTTCGTCTTGTCCCAACAAACAAAATGGATGAAACAGCTGGATACAACCTGCTTTGGAAAGACAGTGGGGACACTTCATTCATAGCAACATCCACAGTACGGAAACATTATATCAAGACTCCAATGCTCAATGTCAAAGTGATAGCTAGTTCCTGCTCTCTTGTGTGCCCAAAGAGGCATCATTGGTGAGTTGACAGCAAGTTTTGCTTATTTTACATTGTTTTTGATTTGGTCACTTATTATATTGTGGTGCCACATATTGCTCCATGATATGAATCTGTGTTCTGTTAGAACATCCTAAATGGGTGCCCAGCGCTTTCAAATGTTTTTGGTCACACATGTAACTCCATTTTGTATGTAATGCCTTTTCATGTATAACAGATTCAACCTTTCAGGATCAGTAACAATGGCATGGGTACAACTTTGGTGAACACATGCAAAATCATGTGAGGATAAGATGCGGTGAGTACGATACAAGATCTGTTCTTTTACTTTTCATATGTGACTCACATTCATATGTAACTCACAATCATACATAACTCACATTCATATGTAACTCACATTCATATGTAACAGCTTCTCCTAGATAACAATCCACAACCCCAACAATGGCATACATATCACTTCTGGTAAACCTTGCAAAAAGCTGTGAGGACTATCTGAGGTAGGTGAGTAGCAAACGGAGCTCAGTTTTAATCAATAGTTTGAAGTATTTTTCATTAGAAATTTGGAAGAGTCCCCAAAATTCCTACAAATGTTAAAGTTTCAATTCTCAATTGCAGCTCTATCAAATCACTTGAGTACAATACAATGCCTTTCTGTTAGGCCTCTTCTATAGAGATATTGTTTCTTAAATTTTTATAAGAGTTTTGGGGAGTCCTCAGGATTCCTATTAGATATTATTTCAGTTATTTCAAGATTATTTCTTGAAAAAATCTTAGTTTCTTATCATCTGAGATTTGTTCTTCTTATTCGTCAGGAGGCATTGTTTTTCACTATTGAACATTACAGGTGAAATCATACAAACACTGATGCAAATTACCTGTACAAAACTTATTTCTGTGTTTGATATGCATGGGTGTTCGATGACTGTTGATTTTTCATTACCCTTAAAAATAAATCTAAATTCACTGCAATCGTGCTCGCAAAGCGAATTATTAAATATTGGAAAGCACATACTACAAAAGTAGTGCCCGTGCTCGCCGTGCTCACTTGCATTATTAAATAAATATCGGAAAGCACATACTACAAAAGTCATACCTGTGCGCACGGCGGGAGCAAAGCAAAGCAAGCACGGCGCGCACGCTAACTGGCATCCAATGTTATAATATCTTTATTTAAGGAAACAAGACCTTTTTCTTCTTTCGGGGTCCCACGGCTGCAAAAAAGTCTTGCAGCGGCTGCTTGTAATATTTCCAGCCTGAACGAGTTACTTGACAACAATGAGATGGATTTCTATCAGGCCTCATTGATATTGAGATTGAAATTTTCTGTTTTCAATGCAAATAGGGGGGTTCTAGGACTCCTACATGCATGATTCATCACCGAAACCCCATGAAGTCACTCAAGGACAATGATATGCCTTTATACAAGGCTTCACTCATGGTTTATATCTATGTGACAGAGCAACTCCTGCTTTGATGGCACCTAAAAGTTGTAAGATAACTTGTGTTCTTGATTTCAAGAGTGATATTGACATTATATTTAGTAAGCTGTCATACAACATGTATTGCTTCCTCAAAACAAGTGGTATTTGAATCTCATGGTTCATCTCCATGTAACAGAACAACTCGGTTTTGATGATGCCTATAATTTTAAGATAACTTGTGTTGATGACAAGAGTGCTATTATATTACTTTTAGTAAGATGTCATGCAACATGTATTGCTTCCTCAAAGTGGTATTATAACAAAAATATGGTCCTTTTCAAGGATGTGTGCCACAGCTTAAGGCCATTTGCCAGCGAGCGGGCTAACACACCTGGGCTTGAATTTCCGTAAGCCCATTTTTTTCCTGGGCGACAAAGAGTTTGTTATCCCATTGGCAGTCATGCCTACGACTATGCTTAAATATTATCATGCACATAAATTTGAAATTAAAAAATTACAAGACATAATGCACGCAAAATCAACTGCTGTATCAACCTCAAAATCTGCAACATTTTTGCCTACTCAGACGACAAGGTCAGAAGTGCCGCAATCCTCCCGCACTCTCCCTCCAAATGCCTCAAAAATCCCGGAGTAAACGCCTCCTTCTCTTGTGCCAACACCTCATCCAAATTCATCTCCATTGACCCTTGAAAACTTGCAATCTCCTCACTCTCCATATGATTGTTCCCCGAGGGATTAATGAGACGAAATATTTTCCCAACAACTTTTTGTACACGTAATCCATCGACTTGGCTTCTTCCACAAATGATTCGACCAAGGTCACGATATGTTGACAGGGTTGTAAAAGTACTCCAATCGTTCCTTGTTGTCAACGCTGTCCTGGATATCCTCTATCCTCTTTTATGATTTCTTCAATCAAATCTGGCACGGTCATGGCGGCAAAAAAGGGTGTCATTGTTTTTGGGCAAGAGACTCGGCATTTCCTCTATGGCTTTGGCGTCCATTACCTTGAGAAAAATTTGAGTAAATTGTGATTCGTTTGATCCGTTGTGGTTGGAGTCTGAGTTGAAATTGATGTTCGGCGGTCCGTAACGGGCCATATGTGCGATGGATTCTCGTTTTTGTGCAGCTACTGATGGCAAAGTGCGCCTGATGGGATTTGACGTAGAGTGGCGGGGGAGATTGTTGCTTGTGAATGCAAATGTGGTTTGGGGTTCGATGATGACAAAAAAGAGAAGGACCTTGAGAATACGCCCAAGAGGTATACAATGGGGTTCATCTTTTTGATGCCTAGAGATTGTGTGGTGGACTCGAGATAGAGACAAGGGCGAGGGAAGCGGTGTTTGTATGTTGATTTGTATAAAATTGTGGTGCAACTTTTGTAGGTGCGTGGACCATGGTACATTTTCTCCTGATGCTGAAAATTTTAACAGACTTTCAATGGTGGCGGGAATGCAAATTCAACTGGGCAACAAGGTAAGCGCACTGGGTGAACGGAGCTGCATTTTGGGCAGAGACATCAGATTTAGCACTCCGGCCGAAAGAAAAATCCAAAATTTGGGAAAGAGCCCGCAAGACAGGCAGCTTTGCCACGTGGAAGTTTTTGGCGAGCCAAACTGATGAGAAGTGACGACTTAGACATTTTTTTTCCACTTTTCACGACCATCTGACGACCCTGACGACTGCGTGTGACGACACTTTGACGACCTGACGACTTTTGGTGAAGACCTTTTAACGACCCTGACGACTTGTGGTGACGACCTTTTGACGACCCGTGTTACGACTCTTGATGACCCTTCTGAAGACCCTTCTGACGGCTCTGACGACCCACTTGACGACTTGATGACCTTCCACAAATAATAACTACTGTCAAACAGCATGTGAGTGAGAGCATGTGACGAACAGTACGACTCCGTTACGACCATGATGACTGACGACCCTAACTGACGACCCTACAGATCTTCTGTGACGACACATGTGACTCCACCTGACGACCCCTGACGACCCAAGTGACGACCAAAAAAGGACCCTGACGACCCCAGACAACCTAAGTGACGACCTCAGACGACCCACGTGACGACCCGGTGACGACCGTCAAAAATGTGTTGACGACATCTGACGACTCCATCTGGCGATACTTATCGCCAAAGTCAAAAATTGCCTGTCTTGCCGGACGTTGGCACGAACCATGTGGGATTAATATCAGGTAATCAGCTCAAAAAACAACATTAGCCCGGTCTTTAGCATGCTCGCTGGTGAAATGGACTTATTTTATGGAAGAAATTATGAGGACCGGACACATCATGCACAAGAGGATCTGGGTATTATTTGTGTTCTGTCAATCTCCTCTATAGGTATGATACAAAATCAATAACATTGAGTATACTACATTACATGCTTGGCAGCTAAACTTGAGCTACCTTTCAAAGAGCCGAATTTTGTGAGATAGTTTGGAGGCGACCCGAAGGCACACATTTGAATTTATGGCATGAAATTCAAATTCATTAGGATTTAGCAAATATAAGACAGGCAAAAATCTAATAATATACCAGGTCATCTTCGTACGGGCTTAAATAAATCTTCGCCAGGTATCCGACCGCTTAACGTGTGTGCCAGTTTGGCGTAATGGGATAGGAAAACAACCAACGCCTACTCCTTCTCGGCATCGCCGCCTATGAACAAATTGTCGGATACAAAGGTACCATACCATACAAAGAGTGCAATAAAGAAGAGAATTCACGTTGAGATAATCGTGGCAAGCGTTGATAGTTTTCCTTCCTTGAATGCTGACAACTTACTCGAGATTTCAGGACCTAGTGTACCGCTGCTTCATGCATTACTTTAGTTTAGAATTCATTCATCTCATCCATTCCAGAAGACCATCTAACATCAATTACACCATGAAGTCCTTCATCTCCGTTTTCCTTCTTGTATCTTGCGTCTCCGCTGAGGTAGATAACTACTTCTGGTCCAACTCTGTCACATCTGAATGGGGGCGCACACGCAGCGCAAAGAGAAACTTGAGAGGCCCACAGCTTCGGGTCCTCTCCGAGATGTCAAACAGCATGTCCATGTCTTTGCCTGGCGAAATCGACTTTCCTGGTTCCATGAGTATGCCAAAGAACAGCGACGATGGTTTTGAGCAATTTGAAGTTGAGTTTGGCTCTTCTATGTCCATGAGCCTACCAGAGACAAGCGAGACGGAATTCGAGCAGTTTGAAGAGGTAGATTCCATCTCTATGAGCCTGCTTTACCTAGATAATGGTGATTTTGAGCAATTTGACGTGGAGTTTGATTATCTTTCTTTATCTATGAGTATGTACGACATGGAACAAGACGAGTTCGAGCAGTTTGAAGGGTATTCAATTTCAATGAGTTCGCCTTATTTGGATGAAGATGTTTTTGAACAATTCCAAGCCGACTTCGGTTCTTCTGTATCTTTGAGTATGCCTGAGATGGCCGAACAAGAATTCGAGCATTTCGAAAGCAACTTTGGTTCATCACTGTCCATGAGTCTTTCGAATGAACCAGAAGCTTTGCTGGAAGATACTTTCTTCCTCATGCCGCTTTTCGATGACCGAACTGATTCAGTGGAGCTCGAGACACTGCCCGATCCAGTAATGCGCCAATTTTCGATATCTATGTCAATAGCTTCTGAAGATCTATCGAAATGGACAGTTGAAGAAGACTTCGAGTTCCTTGACATGGACGAATTTTCTGCCTCTATGTCTTTTTCAATGACTTAAAATGAGAGTGAATCGTCATGTTGTCAACCATGTTCAATGTAGACAATCGAAATGCCCTTGTGTTCCATCAGAGAAGTTTATGGTTCCGGACGACACATTTTAAACGAAGATCATACTGTTGTGCAGTGACTTTGACTTGTTACTCACTCGGACGTACTTCAACTAAGTGGAAGGGCATAAAAATAGGTTTCTTGTTGTGTGAGTGTAGCATTAAATGGTTCGGATGATGTTTTACGTAACATCACTGTCAGTGTTTGATGTGTCCTAACCAAGCACACCTTCAGTAGGACGCGAAAATGCGGTTTCTCATCCTCAACGCACAAAAATGTTGACAAGTTGCTTCATTTACAAATGCACAGTCGGCCAATGACGAATCTTGCTGTATCATACAAAGTGCCACTGTGGAATTGTTTAAGATTGAAATTTAAACAACTAAGGGTAAATGCGTCTAAACTTTCCATCAGAATTCTCGACTTTTAATTTTTAGCAAAGATGGGATCCGCGGTGTCGGTTGGGTGCAAACCTGATAAGGCGAGAGATTTCAACTCCGTAGTGACCAGGCATACCATATCACAACAGAGAGACAGCGCAGCGCCAAAGTCTGAAAGCACGGAACCAGATGATTCCTACAATTATAAATTGTATCAAGTAATTGATGAAGGCAGATTCCAAATTAAAACAGTGAACAAGAAAATTCCTGCAATAGACGAAGACGGATTTCAAGTTCTTCACTTGGTTGACACGGGGGGATTTGGCTTTGTATTTAAAGCAATACGAAATGTTACGAGACAAACGTATGCCCTCAAGGTTCAGCCAATGGAATTCATGACCCATCTCACCAGAGCTGGCGGGACTCGTCCAGTCACCAAGAATACTTTGCATGTGGAAAGGAATGCTCTTGTAGAGTGTAGGGGGCATCCGTTTATCGTAAGGTTGGAATACGCTTTTTGTACAAAGCTCTACGCAGTGCTGGCCATGGAATACATTCAAGGTATGTCAACATTCACGGTTACACACGTGAGATGCGGTCGACTTGATAACCATCATTTTCATGCGTATGATCCAGGAGGTACACTCTCACGATTGATAACATCATTTGGGACCCTTCCGAGCGCAGTAGCAAAAATATACACCGCAGGTGAGACATTTCTTTCCTCGCGGTAGCACTCTCTTTGCCTCTACCTAGGTAAAGCAAACATTGCCCTCCATTTCATTCAGAAATAGCGCTTGCGATTGACTACATGCATAGCAAAGGGATTATTTATAGGTGAGACAAAGATGTAGTTTCTGATCTATTTGGCACATTCAATGAAGAGTGAAACACAGTAACACTGCATTATGTACTCTCATTTGGTAGAGACGTGAAGCCAAGTAATGTACTGATCTGCGTGAGTTTTGTCAACGAATGAATTTCAGAGTCCAACTTATAACCTCAAGTCTAATAAGTTAGCATCTATTTCGTTGGTCTGAATTCTAGCTCGATGGCCGTAAGCAAAAGTCATTTCAGCAATCAAATGGAAAATATTGTGCATTCTAACGCAATATTATATTAATCAAATCTTACTTTCCGCCCAGATACCAAAATCACCGACTTTGGCCTTGCAGGAAGTTTGGTTGCAGGAAAGGAGCCGGTGAATCCTCAAGAGAGTATGTTAGAAACAACGAGTTCTAACGAGCATGCACATTGTTTGTCATGCGACGAAGAAAGCATAAGCAGCGAAGAACCAGAAATTTCCAAAGATGAAACGGATACCGTCCAATGTAATATAAAGCGAGTACGACGCCGCACTCTTTGTGGAACTGCGGGTTTTCGGCCTCCCGAGCAAGTAGGCGAGCGATTTGTTGATTATTACAGGAGAAGTGGTTACGATGAGAAAGCTGATTACTTCTCACTAGGGGTGACCACTTTCACCATGGTTGCTGGTCGGCGGCCATTCCCATCGAGGAAGGAAATTACGCAGTCCGTAACCGGGATAAGCTCTCCTTCTCCTTCTGGACGAAGAAGCTCAATCACAGGTGTAAGTGCTCTCGAGATGGCTGCTATCCGAAAAGGGATGCGAGATATTGAATTCGTAAGTTGTCTTTTGGATGTCTTTCACGTCCAATCATTTCGAGCTTAAGTCTAATTTACCAAGCAATCAACAAACCTCTTGAACATGGCATGTCCAATAAAGAAATGCTTGATGTCTGAAGTATCATATCCTGAGAATTTGGAACACGATGGAAAGGAGGTGATCATGGCATTGCTTGAACGAAACCCAAATGAACGACCACACCTTGAAAGTCTCAAGGCACATCGTTGGTTTTCAGGTATCGAATTCAATCCTTTGCACCTGAAACAAGTCTCAATGCCTGAGTGGATTACTTACCATGCAGCCATTGAATCAAATCCCAAAAAAGTTAGACGAAGTTCCACAGCAAGCCACCGCAAACCCAAAAAGGACGTTACCGTGAGCCTCTTTATCAAAGACATTTGCGCTGAAATGATTGATATTGGCAGCAAAGTAGATGCAGAGTGTGCTGTCACTCGTTGGACGACGAGTCCTAGCCCCCAAACTCTAAAGTTGTTTCAAGGTTGGGAATTTGTTAGTGAGGAGGCAAATGCCAAAGAAATCAATGCAGTCAAGCAGAATCGACAGATAGGTTTTATGAGCCGTGTTCGATCAAGACGGGGAACAACTTTCATTTGATTGAATCATCAGCGTTCTGTAAGAAGTCATCGCGACAGAGGGAGTAAAGAAGAGCCTAAGAAGAGCCATAATCTTATGAAGGCATCACACTAAACTGAAGGTGAACGCACTCCTTTTCATGTTGTCTCCCATAATTAGAAATAGATACCATAAATCGATCCACTAGAATCCATCAGCAGCTGGGAGCAAGATATCAATATAGAGATATTATCCTTTGAAAATAGTTGGCAGTACCTGGTGGTACTTAAACAATAGGTAGTAGTATGGCTATAATACTTCACGCAGTGATGGCCTGGCTTGGCCCCCTTGACACTGGCTTGTGTACAAGAGAGGAGACTTATTTTGTTATTATGGCTATGATTGTCTGAAACTACACAATCAAGAATCAGCCAGTATTATACACATGTACCCTACTAGTACGTGAAGCATCACGGATGCAACACGGACACGATCAAGAACACTACGTGATCAAGATCATGATCCGGACACGATCACGAACAGATCAAGATCACAACTAAGGCATGGTCGTGACCACACAAACGTCACGGATACCTTTTCTCAGTCCCCTCAAACTTATTCATTGGTCCCCATGAACTAAGGTTGCGAAAAGGTACTACGACAAAACCCTAGACAACTTAAAAGTCATCATAAATGTCATAGAGAATTTCACCAACTATGCGCTTCCTCTTCTGACCATAGAGGACCTTGGTGAGCAAATCTGCAACATTCTTGTCAGTTGCAATGTGACCTGTCAGAGACTCCCCCATCGCAACAGATTCGCGAGCGGCATGGTAGCAAAGGGAATGGCTCTTTTTCTTCAAGGTAGACTCAGGTCGCTGAGTGTTATGGATGACTGACATGTTATCCCCATAAATATAGGATGGACCTAAGATGGAAACTCCCATCATGCGAAGCTTGTATCGCAAACCACGAAGACGTTCCATACCATGCTTCAAGGCAACAAACTCGGCCCCAAACACAGACGTCTCAATAGTAGCCTGCTTCTTGGACAATGCATCAATGATAGCTGTGTTCATGAAGATCATAAACCCAGTCCTTGAACGCCGTGTCAGCTTGTCTCCAGCATGGTCACTGTCCACAAACATTCGCAGATCCACATCCTTGCCTCTTGGCTCTGGTGCATTTGGAGGTATGGCTTCTTTCAGATCACCATAGAACTGTTTCCAATTGCACTCCTTGAAATCACTCATGTCAATGGATGGGTAGGTAGGATCAAAAGCAAGCCTTGAGTTATACTTCTGCTTGAGGTAGGCATAGATGTGGAAGATAGCTTCCAAATGGCCTTCCCTGGGCATTGCTAAGTGGGATGCTAGCATTGACACTTCTGTCATCATGTCAATCCTACCAAGCTCAACCATCCATCTCAGAATACCTATCTGAGACTGATAGTATGACGAAAGTGAAGGGTCCAACTCTGGGGAGTCATCTAGTTCTGGTGAGTAACCAATGGCAAATGGATTCTCAGCTTTTGATGGCAACTTCCAGCGGGCTGACAAGTTCTCCTCCAGATACTTCTCCACATTCTTCACTGACTGATGCACATATTGTGCTGGGTTCATTGCCCATGCCTCAACACCATTGGGCAATTTCATCTTCTTGAGTTTTGCACCAAGATAGATGTCAGGATCACCAAGTGACCCAGGCTTCAACATGAAGTACTTGTCCAACCGACGTAGCACATCCTCTGCATTGTGAGCAATGCTCAAAATATCATCGACATAGCACAGGATATATGCATAATAAGCCACACCGTCATCTGGACAGACCTCAGGCTTCATCCATAAATCAGGGTCAGCAAGGCATGGTGTGTAGCCTAAATGCTTCATACAATCAGCTAGATGATGCCTGAATGAAGCTCCTGCACTCTTTAACCCATACAGTGCACGGACAATCACTGCCTTCTTCCCTTGATCATCACCAAACTCTGGCCCAAGAATGGTCCAAATCTTTTCTTCAGTTGGAGCTGTCACATAAGCATTCATGATATCAGCTACTTTGACTTCCAAGTCATTAAGAGCTGCAAGTGTGAGGGCAATCCGACAGTCTCCGCCCCACAACACTCGAGTAGGTAATGGTTGGTGGAACATCTGTCACATGACCACCGGCAACCAGACGAGCCTTCCTCCTGAAGTCTTCCATTTTGATGTCAAAAATCATGTGACATCTGATGAATTGGAAACCAGGTGGAGGTCTTTCACCATCATCCAAGATTTTGAATGCAACCCTTACATTCTTCATTTCCTTAGCTATTACATCTGCCCAAAAGGTATTCCCATTCTTTTTGTCTATATTAGCAAGGGCATCATCAACTGACTGTGGCACTTCTAGACCCCACTTATGAGTCCTCTTGAGATATCGGGCACTTCGACGCTTGACCTGCGCAATTATACTATCTCTTTTCTGCAGCATGTGAGGAACCCACCAATTGAATGCTGGCTCATGGTCAATCCCCTGGGCAACAGCATATTCAGCTGTCTGAACTGGGTGTGATTCCTTTAGATCAGAGAGCTTTTCCCATGATGTTGAGCCATCCTTCCACTGGCAACACAACAGCCAACCAACAGTTGTCCGACGCAAAGATGGTCTACCCTTGACAACTACCTTCTGATCAGCCAGGGACAACGCAGTCCCATCTCTTCTAAAGTCAACAAATGAGTCAAAGAGGACATACTCATTGCCATCTTCATCACACTGGGCAAACATAGCCTCAGCAATTGCATTGGCTGTCAGTTCTGTCACTTCACCATCCGCAAACTGAACCTCATATTGACGGGTGTCCAGGATTGGATTGTTGTTGGCTCGTCCAATGGGATTTCCCTCAGCATCACGCTTCCGACGTACAACCTTCCCCTTGCCATACGGTCCCCTCTTGATAGCATTACCTCGGTGTTGACATAGCTGTCTCCAACCTCTGGTGTAGCATCTAATTCTTCATCAGGAGGATCTGGCATGCGGCCATCTAGGTCATCATCCTTGTACCTATCCAAGATAAGAGGCTCATCAATCCCCAAATCCTTGAAATCATCAATGGATGCCTTGGGTCCAAGCTTGACTTCAATAGACTCATTGAAGCTTTTCATTGCAGCTTGGTCAACAGGATTTACAATCTCCTCAGGTGTAAGTCCACGGTAAGTAGACCGATGAACTACCTCACCATTTTGTTTAAGGATTTTTTGTGGTGAGCGCTGGTCCAACATCAATAGTTGGACCGAGATATCTTCCCAAAACAAGACTATCCTCTGGGAACTGGACAGCACTATCTCGAAACTTGACCCACTCATACCACTCAAACTCACAAAACTGGCTAATATCAGAAGTTTCACCAGACATGATGGTTTCAGGCACTTCACCATGCAGCATGTAAATATCGTGAGCAGTGTTGGACCTAATGTAGGATTCTAGCACAAGGCAATCATCCCACAACTTCTTCGGTGATCCGGACTTGATCATTTTCCTACCAGCTCCCTTCTTGAGCTCACGGATATTTCCTTCTGCAGCATTTTGCCATGGAGAGTATGGCTCTGTCTGCTTCAACCGGCAGCTTGCTTCCTTAAGTTTGCGCCTAAATTCGCCCTTTACTTGTTCCAGGGAGCCATCAACAATGCACGCTGGTGGAACCCCATCACGCTGGAAAAGTAAGAGAGAGCTTCATGTGCATCACTCTTGTGCTGCATTGGGAATGCACGGACCAACCAAATGATGTAGCGAACACCTCGGCGTATTTGTTCCCTTGCAACGAAGTGGTTCCGCAATCAATGTGTCGCCAAACACTGGGTGTGGCAACCTCCTGTACCTCAGCGCACGATCATTAGTCCTGAATCGCCGCGACAATGACGGGTGCAGAACAGTCCTAATCCCACGCTGTGTAGTGCGCTGAATGGTCTGCTTTGCCTTCTCCGGAGATATCCCCACTTCTTACTCAGATTCATGTGATCTATCTGTTGAGATGACTTGGACTTAGCCACACCAACTTTGGAGATACTGCTCAAACACATGCCTTGGACTCGAGTAACAAACCAAAATTTTCATCATCCGTAACATCAACAGCACTGACTTGCAGGGACACAGACAAAGAGTTGATAACCATCCGTCCCCTTGCTGTTGATGTGCGGCACAGGACTTGTCCCCTGAAATCAATCATTCTATCCTCCATCTCAGAAAAATCAGAAGATTGAGGATCCCAAATGGGTTCTTCAGCTGTCAAATCAATATGAGGATAGGCAGCTTCATTCTCCCATTCTGCAATTGTGGGTTTTCTAACTTGGAAGTAGCTGGTCACTCCAGTTAAAGAAAGAGGAATGAACAATGGACTACTATCATCCAAGGGATCAACAACTTGCAAGGAGTGTGTAGACTCATCAGGATCTTCTGCCAAGAACTTAGGCAGTTCACTAATCTTGATACCATTGAGTCGACACTGCATTGGACACAACAAATGATGTTCGAGATGAGGAATCTCAATTGCCTGATTGATCACCAACACGTAGACTTGACCTGTCTGTGGATGATCATAAGCAACAGCAGCACTGACTGTGCGGTACTCCTTGCATCCATCTTCCTTGTCATAACTGTAGACACTCACTGGTCGCCCATAATCATGAATGATCAGAGCTTCCTTTCCAACAACCTGAAGTGTCTGCATGACTATCACATTCGACCCTAGTTTCACCACCAATAGAGGAACTTGCTGCCTGAATACGAATGGAATAAACAGGGGCAAGAAATGCAGTGCCATTGGGTCCAGTTTCCTCATCACTGGATGGCACAGTGCCTGACCGCAGTCAGGACTTTCTTTTCTTCTGCCGAGTCAAAGCAGAGTGGCTCCTGTTGCCACTTGGCTTTTGCTCGAATCATCATCGGACACTTCCATATCCGATCCTTGCTCGGTCTTACTCTCCAATTTTGCAATCTTGGCTTCGAGTGCACCATTTTTGGCTTTCAGAGCAGAAATCTTCTTCCTTGGAGATGTGGTGGTAGAGTCATCGAAGGTAACCCCCTTCTTTCTCTTTTTCCTTAGCTCAAAGAGCTTTTGCTTCTGTTCCGTAGAGAGCTTCTTATACTCTTCTTTCTTATAATATCGATCTGTGATGTCCCTGACAGCACTCTTTCCTGAGCCACTACCATCCGACTTCTCTCCACCAGAATGAACTGCGGCAATCTTCAGCTCAAGTTGCCCATCAGACTGCTTAATGAAGTCTTTGTACAGAGTAACACATTTGTCAAAGTCTGCACAGTATTCATCGGAGGAAAGGATGGTGGCCTTCACAGTATCCAGCCTTGTTGTCTTGATACCATCAATCAAGAACCTAACCTTGGAACGGTCATCAATACCCTTGTAACCATGCTGTTCCAGGTTGGTCAAAACATGGTGCTGTTCCTTGTGCACAGTCACATACTTCTCGAAGGTCCAATTCCGCTTTTCACCATGATAGTTGACATCACGAAGACGACGCTCAGCCTTCGATGCCATATGATCCACATTATTGGGTCCAAGAAAATGGTTATAGACACCAAAGAATCCTGCCCGACCATTTCTGGTTCTTCGAGCTGGTTTGGCATAAGTCCATGCCTCATGGTTCTGGAAAAGGACAGTGATCTTGTCCCATGCTGTGGTCCTGTCAGTCATAAAACTTTCAGTAAAAGGGCCATTGACCTCCAAATCGGCAATAACACCAGCTGTACCAGGCACCAAAACGGGTGCACGGGCAATCATCTCCTCATCCAGTGTGAGATAATTTGTTGCTGGATCGGTCAAAACAGGCTTGGGGGCAAGAGCAATTCTAACAATATAACTGAGAGGTACATCATTAACACCACGAAACTGCCTGAGGTACTCCTCTACCGCCTCCATAGTCTTAGGCCAATCCTTGGAGTCAATCATAGGTGGGGTATCAGGATCAGTGTAGTTCCTCTCGGTATCACGTTGCTTGATGAGCTTGCGAACATTGGTCAAGGTGATTTCTCCAACGTTGACAGCTCGCAAAACTCGATCTTGGTGTTTGACATAATAGATGGCAAGCTTCAGATTATCTTCAGCTCTAGCCGACACTTTGGTGCCAGGGTCAGCAGCTCCAGCTGCATTGGTCCCCCCTGGACGTCGAAGGACTCGGCAGAGGTTAGAAGCCTTGTCATCATCTAAGTTTCTCAGTTCATCAACTGAGTCAATGCCTTGATCACCAGTAACTAACTGGGCGGCTTCGAGTAAATCCCATGCATTCAAGCATTGTTCGAATAGACGCAGCTTCAGCCATATCGAATATCAATGCTGGACAGTGCGATCTTCTTAGCTTGGTGGACTATCAAATTGATGAAAAATTGCAGCGAGGATACTTGGCCTTAAAATCTGAGCCAAAGCTTCAACTTGTCACACCAACAAAATAATACTTCTTTCGGTGGGCGAAAAAATAGGGAAAAGGCGTCCCTCTTCCTCAGTACTTGAATCACTTGATTGATCTGCAGACTATGTGCAAAAACACACAACAGCTGGAACTCCCGGAATATACCTTCCCACTCCAATAGTATTAAAACTCACGGGAGGCAAAAATATCACTTGCTTGTGACCTGATCTGCACTGGACTTCAAACACCAAACAAAATCCTGGTTCCCTGAACTCTCTGTACTTTAGGGGCAATAGAGTCTTGGGTCTGATAAACTGAAAATAGTTGGCAGTACCTGGTGGTACTTAAACAATAGGTAGTAGTATGGCTATAATACTTCACGCAGTGATGGCCTGGCTTGGCCCCCTTGACACTGGCTTGTGTACAAGAGAGGAGACTTATTTTGTTATTATGGCTATGATTGTCTGAAACTACACAATCAAGAATCAGCAAGTATTATACACATGTACCCTACTAGTACGTGAAGCATCACGGATGCAACACGGACACGATCAAGAACACTACGTGATCAAGATCATGATCCGGACACGATCACGAACAGATCAAGATCACAACTAAGGCATGGTCGTGACCACACAAACGTCACGGATACCTTTTCTCACCTTTGCACGGAAGTAAAATTCTGTCAGATTTTTTTGCCGTCAACTTCTTGACGTGATCGTGTCAAAAAAAATCGTCGACCATGAGATTCCATCACCCCCAAAAAACGGATTAAGACTGTAATAACTCAGTCAGTTTTCGGCCGACTACATATCTGAGGGCATCATCGTGTAGCCCCCATCACCGCGCATCCAGTGATACTAACCATATTGGTTAGTGCACCATACTTACGCAGTTATTGCCTTCCAAGTGCTGAAAAAGTTGCCTGACGAAAGTCTGTCTCTGTCGACCGACAACATACCCTGTCGGCCTCTTCCGATTTGAGGTGGATGACTGGGATGAGGACGAAGGCGAAGACAACGAAAGCGAAGGAAGCCATGATGACAATCTCGATGAAGGTGAGAGCGATGCTAGTGTTGCGGAAAGTCCGAGTGATGAAAGTGACACCCATAACAATCACATGAGAAACAATCCACGAAACGGCACAACAAGAAACAACCACCAGACAGACGACGCCAGCGACTTCTCTGGTCCTCTCTCCCAAGCTACCGGATCGACACACAACAGTCCCATCCTCCTACACACTCTTGGATGACACACTATCCCAATTATTCCGAAGAACAATCGACGAGGCATTGTCGCTACCGCCTTGGTATGTGCCAAGGCTATGCTCGGGATGGAAATTGAATCGCCATTCCAACAACATGCATCCTCTTGCTCAGAATACTTTGACTCGTCCATGATTCGTGAAGTACAAACCCGGCTCCCTCTTATAGTGCAATACAATGTCCTCAGTGTGGAGACATCGAGTGAATTGTTTGTGTATCCTGATGTAGACAAGGGTGGGTTGGTGTGTTTGGAGGGGACGGGATTGTTTGGACCCGAAGTGGGATTTTTCAATCATTCTTGCGTGCCGAATGTTAGTAGGTGAGTTGGGATGTGACGTGGGGTCTGATGACAAGTGCTTCGTGCAATTTTGAAGGGCTGTCTTGAAATATTTGGATTGAACTCGTCAATATTCTATTGTCATTATCATTGCTGCATTCTAAAAGGTACTGCAATGGAAATGGTGCGTTGCATTATGCATTGCAAATTTCCCTCCCATTGATGAAACTACGGTGGCTTTGCATGTTCGTGTGGCATTATGTGCTTATTCCTGCAATGAGAAGAAGGCTGCTATGGATCATGCAACGAAGGCGCTGAAAATGCATGATTTGCTGTTTGGCGGTGATGCGCTTTGGCCGTGTGATAAGTATTGATGGTAAACTGTCTCATCGTTGTTAATTTTCTAAGTAACTTATTGATAGGAGGGGTGGCATGACCCTCGCCAGAAGTACTGGACCTAGATCAGTTGGACGAAAATCTCCTGGCAGCTGGCGACTAGGTTTCCCTAGCAAAGGAACATAAAATCTGGACCTGGTTCAGTGTGTACTTTTTCAGTATTATTGCTGGCAGATGGCGACTAAACCATGACACTGACGTCATTTGGCCTACAAGTGACGTCAGTCAGATTTTTACAATTTCCAGAAAAAGCTATTGATTCCTACTAACATTCGGTTATTTTTGCCAGAAGTACTGAACCAGGTTCAGTTCTCAACTATTGCTGGCAGACAAGCAAATGAACCAGGTTCAGTAGCAAGTCTTACTGGCAGACTAGTTTAGTGCAGGTCAAAGCTAGTAGACCTAACTAGGATGCCACCCCTCCTCTTATTGATCATATCATTTAAAGAGTATGTCAGAGTAGATGAAACGTGCACTCTATATAAGCGAGACAGCACAGCAAAGAGCACCTGGACTTGGGGAGGCGAGGACAGATCATCTCAGAAAAGGTTGAAACGACAAACAATATCCACCAGTCCTGTCAGTTGCATTGAACCCATTCTGTTGCCTCGCATGAAACGAAGCAAATCTCAAATATACCCTCCTCTCAAAAAGGTTGCCTTCTAGACATTATAGTCATGCTTTGATTGGAAATGTTGTTTTCACGGTTCACTGTATTGAATGTTTTGAATAACTGACCTCTCGGAAGTGGCATTTCAACAAGAAGCACCCGATAGAATCATGAAACAAACCATCCAATCAAGATGAACCCCTCGGCCAAAACATGATTACACCAACACCAACCAGCAATATCCCTCCACCAACCAAATGACCCATATCTGGTTTGGCACTGCTCCCCTCCAAAGCCCACCCCAACAAAAACAAAAGCACAATAAAGGCGTGCCTACCGGCATTTCCTCCTGAACTTGAATACCCTTGACAGCCGCCCAGATGAGACATCTTCCAAGGATTTCTGCGAAGCCGGCCAAAATGAAAATAATTATGGATTGTAGAATGGCGAGTGTGTTCCATTGAAAGGTTTCGGTGGATGCAGATGATGCTGTGGTGTTTGTATCTTGCTGCTGTTCTTTCTGTTGCATGGACATCACACGTCAACTAAGTAACTTCTGATGCTAGATCAATTATTGTTCGTTGAATCAAAACGACTAGCTGGTGAACTAGGGTGGACTCACACCTTATGCTGTGTGGAGATGTCAATTCACTAAAATCCTGCAGCCAGCGATTCGTTATTCCTTACTTACTTGGCTCTGTCCTCTCGCTTAAACCGTTGCCACGTTTTGCCTACCCTCGTTCCTTCGACGCCATCAGCACACAATCGTATGAGCGGTAAAAGAGGAGTTGATCTCCCAAAGTATTGGTTTTCGGTGGGCTGGATGAGTTGCCGAAGTGGCTACTAGTTGAATCACTCATAGAGATTGTTGGTGAAAGGAGAAGAGGCCAACAGGGTATGTTGTCGGTCGACAGAGACAGACTTTCATCAGGCAACTTTTTCAGCACTTGGAAGGCAATAACTGCGTAAGTATGGTGCACTAACCAATATGGTTAGTATCACTGGATGCGTGGTGATGGGGGCTACACGACGATGCCCTCAGATATGTAGTCGGCCGAAAACTGACTGAGTTATTACAGTCTTAATCCGTTTTTTGGGGGTGATGGAATCTCATGGTCGGCGATTTTTTTTGACACGATCGCGTCAAGAAGTTGACGGCAAAAAAATCTGACAGAATTTTACTTCCGTGCAAAGGATAATATTTCAGGCTCGTTCTGTCAATCCTATTTACTGCCTAGGTATATATCGGAGCCTATATGTTTTTTGGCGATGCGTTTTATAGGCTCGAAGCAATATAGGCATTAACTTAGTTTCACATGTCTGCTGCGTCCGCGTCCAAAAACTGTTGAAAAAGACACTGCGCAGGACATGTCCAGGACACGTCCTGGACACGTCCAGGACATGTTCTGGACATCTCGTCTTTTTAGTGTTTTCAAACGAGGACACAGGACATTCAATTTTAGACACAGAGGACATGACAGGACACGAGAGGACATGGAGTGTTTACTTCATTTATAGGGTCCTTTTTGATACTTTCAGGTGAATATATCAAGAGTGTTGTTGTTGCATGTACATTGCATTCATTTAAGTGCTATCCATAAGGATTGCAGTACAAAAATACTTGAGATACCTTGACATGTGCCTTGATACTGTTATGTAATGTATGTGAGTCAAAACTTCTGAGGACACGGGGCGGACATGGGACTCAACACTGACATATGTCCTCGTGTCCACAAAAATCCCGCGTCCTGGAGAAATTAAGGACATAGGACATGTCCAAGGACACGTCCAGGACATGTCCAGGACATGTGAAACTAAGGGCATTAAATAGGCAAAAACCTCCTCGAGGGGCAATAGATCTGAAAAGAGGTTTTTGATCCCTATTTAATGCCTATTTAGATGTGACATGACATTTTTAGATATTTTCTTACTCACGTACATAACAAAAAATGCGAGTCCACCCCGCCACGTGTTTCAATGTCACATCAAGATCGAGAGTGCCAAAATGTAATGTCTGTCAATATGTTAGGCCAAATGCTTGGTAATTTTCAATTGCTAAGCAATTGCCCTCAGTTCGAAAGGGCACTTTGCAATTCCTCGTTGACGTTTGCACTACCAAGGAATTGCAAAACTGCCGGGAATACGCAGAACAATTCCTTGTCCACGGCCGAATTTGAATTGTGTGAAAACAGATAGTTTGGATGCATTTGTAGCCAAATTTGGCGCCAAAACACACTCAACTGACAGGGTTTTTAATTGTACCAATCCCTACGTAAATTAATATCTTATGTTGGGTCAGTGTTCTCTTCCCAAGGAATTGTAAAGGCGAAAAAACCTGGACGATATTGAAATTCCTAAGGAATTGTATTCACGAAGATATTAAATCTGTATTACAATTCCTAAGGAATTGTTATTTCTAAGTTATTTTACAAATGACTACTGTTGAGTACTGTCAAACGGAAAAATTGATGCCAAACGGACATGTTAGACACTCCTCTGATGCCGATCAGATGTGTCACACTACAGTATTGATGCCAAACAAGGGGTCGTTGCAGAAATCCCGAGCTAAACCACTGTTGTCGAGGAATAGAAAACACGAAAATTGCAATTCCTTGGTAGTGCAAACGTCGACGAGGAATTGCAATGAGTTTTTTGACCCATTTTGCAATTGCATAGCAATTGGAAATTGCCAAGCACTTGGCCTAACAAATAGACGTGATTTCGTGCCTATTTACGGGAGTCGAGTCAAAAATAAATAGGCTGTAACCTATTTATAAATAGGATTGACAGAACGGGTCTCAGTATTTAACTTGTGGTCAAGAGATACCAAAACTCTGATTTGTTGGACTAATTATTGGGTGGCTGCCGTAATTCGTCTAGCTGTTCAAACATTCAAATAACCAGTTCTAAATGTCATATTTAGAAGCGATTTGGAAGGTCTTTGGAAGGGCGGTCTTAACTGTTGTGCCGTAAAACATCTAGTTCTTAACCGTTCCAGAACACCGTTTTAGCGAAATTAACAGATAATTCAGCAAAATGTGGTACCCAATTTTCTGGCGCCCTCAGCTTTTCTCGTCCCCAGCCGTGACGTGGCCAAAAAACCCTGACGTGGTCAAAAAAACCATATGTCACGAGAAGAGGAATGGCTGCATTTGGACATTTAGAAGGAAAATCGGAGTAGAACCAAAATTTAGAAAAAAACGCCTTGGCCGGCCACGGCTCTTTTTTTCTAAAGTTTAGACAAAAAAAACACAGAAATCAGAGTTTAGAAGAGATTTGGAAGCAATTTAGTGCTTCCAAATATTTGGTTATTTGAACGTTTGAACAGCTAGACGAATTACGGCAGCCACCCATTAGGCTGTGAGTTTGTTGGCCGATTTTCAAACGTCAAATCTTTTTTGCTAACGCTAAAAAAAATTATTGGCCAAATAACCCCTAAAATGATGAGTTTGTTCTTACAAATCTACGAATGTCAAATAAAAAACAAGAAAAAGGATTTGACATTTGATTTGAGCGAGTCCAAATCTTCAAATCTCCGGGTACATTTGGGTCGTCCAAATTTGGGGCGATGGACAGACGGGCCGCGGGGCACAAAACAGAATACAGCTGCGAGGTGGGAGAATACCCCATCCTCGCAGCCTCATTCGTTTTGTGGAGCAGCCGCACCAATTAGGATGTTGCAAGTGGTGTGGAGATGGTAGTGTAGTTTTGTCCTTTCTCCGGTTTTCGAACACTTAGAAACCATCCCCACATCCATAGCGGCAGCTACAACAACAATATGAGCTTAACAGGGGAGGGCGACGAGACCGGTGGCACCAACAGGCCAGGGCAGCCCAACTCACCCACTGATACACCCACCATCGACCCAGCGACACCGAACGACAACGTCTAGGACGATGGGCGTGGGCAACCCCCGTCGACTGCACGCGTACTCACCTACAACCCACCGCAGATCATCCAAGACGACGAAGGCCAACGCAACGAGAGGGCAACCACACCAACGCCCACAGCACAAGCAGCGAACGTCCACGCCCACACCTCCAACCCAAGGATGCCCCGCCCACGCGAAGACAATGGCATGGTGGCATCAGCGCGAAAAATTGTCACGCATCGAGTGCTTTTGGACGAACAACTCAGGCAAGAGTTTAGGTGGCAAGAGAGGGCCGGAACAAACGCACGCATCTGGGAGAAGAGGTGCTCATCGCATCTCAGAACCTCGACGTTTTTGCCTACATGGTGAATAAGTCGCCATTCCTCCAGGTCGTACACTCCATAGCTAAATTCTTCGACAGGCTAGCAGGTGCAGAGATTAACAACGCAATCATCGGCTTCGTGGGTGAACGAACGAGGTTTCGAGACCCCCGCCCAGTCATCCTCCCCGTACGAAACGCATGGGCGTGGACGGGAGTAACCGCATCGATGGATGCGGCGGCAGCGGATTCATTCTACTAGAACGCGGGGGACAAAAGGGTCTGCTGGGTACCCGACCCGGCGGCCGACAAACAACCGGTGCTCGTCCCGAGAATGGTTTTCCTCCCTTCACTGCTGGCCAAGTTTGTGTTGACAGAATGACGAACCCCCGTGGGAGCTACGATGCGACTTGAAATGACTCGTCAATGACAACATGAACGCAGTAGAAGAGGGTGATGCAGAGGTCCTTCTCAATTGGCTGCTGGTAGCCAGCCAGACTACCAACCCAACTGTCTGCACTCCGGCTGTGCAACTGACTGTCAGTGCAGTCCTGACAGAGTGCGAGGTTTTCACGAAATGGGCCTTTTACAGGCTCGAAAGCACTCTTGGAAAAAAACAAGACAAAGGAGAGACTGGAAACCAGGGAATAGCCGGAACAACTGCCCTCGAAAGCACAAGGGCCATTCAAGGCCTAGCGGATTCGGTGCACCGACTCGCAGCACAGCAATTGCAATCCACGCAGGGTCAGGGGCGAACGCCGGATGCAACGTCCAGGAAGACGGACACCACCACCCTCTCAACTTACAAACTGGCGGCGCTCATGGGATGGTGCAACGTCTACCAGGAAGGGGACGTCCCACCCATCTGGGCGAGGCTGCTAGGGATGAAAGATACAGGGGACCAGCGGGCAATCATGATGGCAGCTATGTCACGCCTGGCCGAAGAGAAGAGGATGGAGTTCGACAACCGGGTATATTTCTCTGACAAAACGGTTGAGGCAATAGTGAAACTTCAGCCCAACCCAGGCGACGCGATCCCGAACTTTGCCTCGGCGGGAAAGGGGCTCAGCATACTGGCATGCCGACTCAAGACGTCAGCCGAGATAGAAGACGAACGGGAAAGGGCAGCAGCAGAGAAACAAACCACGGCCACACGGACCTTTCCGGAGGCACTTCTCTTGGAGAAAGGGGACAGTAGGATGCCGGTGAGCAATTATGACCAACTCCGAAAGAATGTCTCCATGTAAACCCTGTGGAACACCATCCTGTGGGGAACACACTGTGACTTTGTGAGGCGACTCGAAGAGATCTATCAGGTGCTCCTCCTTCCTGCTGTCAACGGGATGGACCACAAATTCACCGCCACTCTGTGCAAGCAGATAACATGGGCCATTATACACGACAAGTGTAATTATTTCTACAAACGCCTACTCCCAGAGGAGTTCAAGGGAGACGCCCCTCCCCGGTTCCCGAAGTCACTGCTAGACAATGTCATCCCAAAGGTGATGTTCCAAGAAGCCATCCACCGTTACACGTTCCCCACCGCATGGGCGGAAAAGCAGCAACCGCTTGCCACCTTTGGATTCACCGCACCGCCAAGTGTAGCAAACCCTTTCGCTGTCAGTTCAAAGCTCAATGAACAGCAGACAAGGCAAGCCCCAATGGTGCATGTCCACCCATGGATTGCCAATCGCATGAAGGAATATCATGCCAAATTTAGAGGACGCGTGATGATGACCAAGATCTTAAATGGAGCAAACACAAGTTTTGACCAACTACCCATCCTCCAGGGCTTCTTGAATCCGGCAACCAACAAAAACAAACTCTGCTACAACCATGTAATGGGGGTGTGCTCCAACAGGAGGTGCTGGTACAAACATGCAGCGAAGTCCCAGATTACAAACAGTTTTGCCGGGGACCTCCTGCAAACCTGCGGGCCAGGGATTGATTATGTTGTGCGCACAAACCGGCGATAGGGAGCAGGGGACAAAGTGACAGCGGAAAGCAGGACTATGGACACTACGGTAGGATGACGGTGGGCAGCGCAACCAACGAAACAGGACGGGGAGCTTATGGAGGTGGCAACCAACAGAGAGGCACGGACAGTGGTACAGACAGCAAGCGAGACAACAAAGAAATCCAGAATAGATACGATAGCCCGGGGAAACAACAGAGACGCACCTGACAGCGAGAGAGCCCGGGAGCAGCGGTGCCACTGGGGACGGAGTGGACAAGTCAGAGCAGAAAGAGAACGGCAGAGGCCATTCGGGCGGCACTGCCAGACGTCAACACCACTGTGCGTAAACTAAAGGACAATAACAACAACATAGAACAGGAGATTTCTATAGAGAAGTGGAGGGACACAAGTGGACGAGAGCTAATGTTCGGCGGACAAGGTAAGATGATGGAAGGCAAGTGATCCATCATGGCGGCGACGCAGGACAGGGAGAGGAAAGGGGGAGAGCAGACGCAACGACGGAGTCATGGACACCTAGGCGAAGAGCCACTACACACGAGAACACCACGATGTGCAGGAGCAGCCGCAGGCGAGGAGCCAACGTCGATGAGCACCCCGACTTGGGAACAACAACGGCCAGACGACGAGTCGTCAAGCAAACGGGCAGTGCAGTCTCACCGGCACGCTTTCCTAGGGCCGCCACGCCTGCCAGACGGACGAGAAGTCCACCGGGCATTGAAAAAACTGTGGCGCAGAGAAACGAAGCAGAAACGACTCCGCCACCTGCACGCAGAGTCACGATGAGCCTACTGGACTACACATACAGGCACCTTTGAGCTCCCGACACACCGAACTCCGCCAAAAGAAGCACTCGCTCAAACAATGTGCCCGCAAGGGCTCGCCCTACATCACCCAGCAGCGGGAACCCTGTTACAATATGCGACACAGGGATGTCCGGTGAACACGGGTCGACAATGGACACGGGAAGAGATGGAGGCGGCAATTCACCGAGGCCCCCACCCTTCAGCATTGGTCCTGGAGGCGATCGAGCAGCTACGATTGGAAGTAGAGCAAAAGGTGAGATAGGGCCAGGCACGTGTTGTAACGTGGGAACAACTCCAGCGTGAAGGCATCCCACCGGAGTTGAAAATCTCCCCGCTAGCAATGATACCACACAAGTCGCGACAATTTTGGGCCATTCTGGACCTCTCCTTCGGTGTCAAACTACAAGACGGGCGTCGTCTTCCCTCAGTAAACAACAGCACAACATTGACGGCCCCTGCCGGAGCAATCGACCAATTTGGGCACTCCCTTCAGCGAGTTATTCACGCGTTTGCTGAAGCACGACCGGATGTCAAGATCTTCATGGTATAATACGATATCACGGACGGCTTCTGGAGGCTGCACTGCCAGAAGGGTGAAGAGTACAATTTTGCTTACGTTCTTCCCCAGCCCCGGGATCAGCCTATACGGCTAGTGATTCCATCGTCACTACAGATGGGATGGGTTGAATCACCCGCATATTTCTGCACTGCGTCGGAAATGGCAAGAGACGTTGCAGTGCAGTACATTGAGCGCCTGATTGGCAGCACAGACAACCATAAATTTGTTGGGCAAGCAATGAGCAGGGACGACGTCATCAACCTACCGGAGTCTACACGGGAACACACTCTTAAGTATTTTGTGGAGGTTTATATGGACGATTCACCCCCATTGCAATAGCATCACGAAGGAGCAGCTTCGGCACATAGCCAATGGAGTGCTACATGGAATTCATGACGTTTTTCCCACCCAAGAACCGGTGGACAAGGACCCCATCTCCCGGAAAAAGATACTGAAAGGAGACGGCACATGGGCCCTCCAGAAAGACATCCTCGGCTTCACGTTCAACGGCGATGTGGGTAAGAAAACCATCCAGTTAGAAGAGTCGAAGCGGGCCTTCCTCCTCGGAATACTACATAAATGGATACGGGCGGCCACCGGATCTGGGGCTCCGATCCCCTTCGCGGAATTTGAATCGGTCATTGCCAAGTTACGCCATGCCTTCTTGGCTGTTCCCGCCGGCATCGGTCTTCTATCGGTATGCAACCCTATCCTCGGCACACGCCCGGCCTGGGTCGCTATTCACCGCAACCGGCAACTCTTCGACGCAATACGCAACTGCAGAACCATCCTCAGGGAAACTACTCTACAGCCCACACCATGTGCAGAACTTGCATCGGGCTGGCCACACTACGTGGGCATCAAGGATGCCTCCAAACATGGCATTGGCGGAGTCATCGTGGGGGAAGGCCAAGCATGTACACCAACAGTCTTCCGCGCCGAGTGGCCTGGAGACATCAAACAAGCCCTCATATCATCACAGAACCCCACTGGGTCCATCACGAACTCTGATCTGGAACTGGCGGGACTGTTACTGCTGTGGCTCATCATGGAAGACGTGTGTGACTTCCAACCCGGCGCACATGTGGCACTCTTCAGCAACAACTCACCAACAGTACACTGGGTGAGACGAATGGCAGTGAAGGGATCCAGGGTTGCCTCACAACTCCTACGTGCACTCGCGCTTTGGCTCAAGTTGAAACAAGTCTCACCGCTTACCCCCCTCCACATCCCTGGCGAGCGAAACCGAATGACGGACATCCCATCGCGGTCATAAATGGCACTGCACCTCTGATGATGCATTACTCACCTTGTTTAACCGTGAATTCCCTCTTCCCAACCATCAATCCTGGAAAGTCTACCGCCCTTCAACAGAATTTTTCATGAGAGTGCTTTCCGTGCTTCGGATGCAGCACATCGGAATGGAAGGGTGGAGGTGACTTCCCGCAACAGGGAAGTTCGTTGGAGACATTGGCACGCCTATTGCGCACCTCTGGGAGTGGACCCTCACCTACAGGGTATTGCGCATGACGACAAAGTGCCGCCACCTCATGGGCTTCGCAGGAGCAGTGCGCATTGGAAGCTACAGTAGCGGGCGCCAAGTCCGAAGTGGCACAGCACTTACGGCGCTCACAGCCGTTGGGCAGAAGATCGCTATGGACACAGGGATAGACCCCACAAAAATTGCAGGTTTGGACAAATATCTGCCATGCATACAACAAACTATCAAAGGATGGGAGAAGACGGACCCACATACGAATAAGAAGCTACCAGTGGAAGTCGACGTTCCCGTACTCCTCGTCAAATGGGGCGCTACGGCAGGAGCGTCAGCACGCGACCAGGCAACCGGGGATCTGGCACTAATGGCGTTCTATTACTTGTTACGAGTCGGGGAATACACAATCAAACAGACGAGGAACAACAGCAAACAAACAGTCCAGTTCAAAATGGAAGACGTGACATTCTTCCAGCGCACAACAAACGGCCTGCGGCGCTTGGGACGGACAGCCCCAACCGAACTCATCATGGGGGCTGTCGGGGCCAATCTAAAGTTGGACAACCAGAAGAACGGGCACAAGGGCGTCTGTATACACCACGAAGCCAATGGTGACCCAACTTTCTGCCCCGTGCAGGCGCTTGGCAGACGATATCTCCACATAAGGGACCACATGGAGGACAACTGGGACACGCCACTCTCGGCCTGCTGGGACAGTCAAACCGACCGGGGCGATGTCACAGACAAAGACATCTCACGGGGGCTCAAAGCGGTGGCGCAGGCGCTCGACTACCCAACAACACAGGGAATTCCCATTCAGCGCGTTGACACCCATTCCCTCCGATGAGGCGGAGCCAACGCCCTCTCGCTGAATGGATACAGCGACACACAAATCCAAAAGATGGGCAGGTGGACAGGGGGGTCCTTCAAAGAATACATCCGCAGCAAACTGGTGGAATTCTCCAGCGGGATGTTGAGGGCCATGCACAAAGTCATTGGGTATACGGTAGTATCCGGGGGTGCATTCCACCAGCTGCCAGAGGAATTATCGGACCTGGCTATCGCAGCATAAGCACAGGCTTCGTGGGTACGGTGTAGAGGCATGACGTCGTCCCACAGAAGGGAGGGCTGACACAACCACTGCTACCTCAAGAGCCACCTTAGGTTTCGATGCCACTTGGTACCGCCAGCAGCACCAACGACAACACTTTTGTGTGGCGACGGGATGAGAGGCGCCCACCTGATACAGTGTCCGCCCGATCCACGTCGCGGTGGTGGGAGAACTTCGCCCCAAAAGTGCTCGCCCTTGGCACGTGTTAGCTCATCAAAGATGACCTAGGTGGGCAAGGCAACTTGCCAAGGGGTTTGGGGGTTCGGGGTTTGGGACCTAAGTCTAACCCCACTCAGTTTTTGCACCACCCACAATGTATTGTTGTTTAGCAGTAGTTTAGCAGTTAGTATCCAACATCTGTCATTGGTACGGCCGAGTCGAGCAAGAGCCAAGGCCCAGTGCTCTCACTTGGTTGGGGCGATGGACAGACGGGCCACGGGGCACAAAACAGAATACAGCTGCGAGGTGGGAGAATACCCCATCATCGCAGCCTCATTCATTTTGTGGAGCAGCCGCACCAATTAGGATGTTGCAAGTGGTGTGGAGATGGTAGTGTAGTTTTGTCCTTTCTCCCACGAGCCCACCCTTTGACCAAATGGCAAGGCAACTTGCCAAGGGGTTTGGGGGTTCAGGGTTTGGGACCTAAGTCTAACCCCTCTCAGTTTTTGGCACCACCCACAATGTATTGTCGTTTAGCAGTAGTTTAGTAGTTAGTATCCAACATCTGTCATTGGTGCGGCCGAGTCGAGCAAGAGCCAAGGCCCAGTGCTCTCACTTGGCAAATGTCCAAATGTCAAATCTATTTTCAAATCGTCCTGTGATCGCCACGTGGAACATTGAAATAGAAATAATCTCAATTGACTGGACCCATCAACACACATCACATAGTTTTCAACAATCGTCAACATGTCATTCGCTAGCAAAACCATGGACATTCTCTCTGTTAAACAATATTGCGACACAGTAATAGGAGAGCTCACCACTGCACCATACTCTGTTGCTTCTTACTTAGCGAAACATTCCAACGCCGGGAAAGCAGTTTCCACAAAGAGTTTGATTGCGACGAATCTCATGGTTGCGTGAGACTATTGCGTTGGAAAAGACTGTACCGAAAGTAATGTCTTGTGATGCGTAGATTTGCCGATATGAGATTCGTGTGAACAACAAACTCATAATTTATCTCTAATTTTTGGCAAATAAAAATATTCACTAGAAAACGATTTGACATTTGCAAAATCGGCCAACAAACTCACAGCCTTATAAGGTGGTAGGAGTAGTAGAGTTGCTATGCCATAGAAAGTGGGACACAAAGCACTAATAGACGAGATGAGTATTACATGGCTAATTTTGCTTACTTTCTTTCTTTGCAACAGCCAATCACCATGAATGAAAACCCTGCATTATTTGATTCTCCTGTGCAACAGCTGCATGCCACTGAGAAACCTTGTGGTCATAGGAAGCCCCTCACACACATCTCCCTCACATGGTGGAGGAGTAGACAGGAAAAACTGGTATTTTTGGCAGGATGTATTAAGTATACCAGAATTTGGTGATATCTGCCTGTTCCTGCAAGCATAGACTGTTAGAGAGGGGAGTATCGTTAGGCTAATTACTAGCAGCCAATGCAAGTGTTTTTGCAGCAAGCTAGACAGAAGAAACATCAGTGAAACAGAGGAAATATTAGGTTTAAAAATAGGGTGGCTTGACTAAGCTTTGGTATGGGACATGTACACCTCATGCACTTCGCATGCGCCTTGCATGTGAACACTCACTTTTTGGAATAAGATATTACTAGCAGCCTCTGCAAGATTTTTTGCAGCAAGCAAGAAAGTTACTATAGTAGAGGTAGGTATCAAAAATGTAAAAGGAGAGGTAAGTTTGGGGTTGAATTATGTAGTACATTTGGTTCAAGTTTGGTGAGTGAGCATGTGCGCATGCAAATGCGCTCATTTTGAAAAGACTATACAAGATCACAGGTAAGCCCGCATCAAAACATCAAGATAACCCATGACTTTATAACTGAAAGATATTATTTTAGAGGTAATTACTCCTCAAGGCATGCTAAAATAAATCACATGCCTTAATTAGTCAATAGCTAAAAACTCTCTCACCAAAGAAGAAGCAGAAGAAGGAGAAGAAGGAGAAGAAGGAGAAGAAGGAGAAGAAGGAGAAGAAGGAGAAGAAGGAGAAGAAGGAGAAGAAGGAGAAGAAGGAGAAGAAGGAGAAGAAGGAGAAGAAGGAGAAGAAGGAGAAGAAGGAGAAGAAGGAGAAGAAGGAGAAGAAGGAGAAGAAGGAGAAGAAGGAGAAGAAGGAGAAGAAGGAGAAGAAGGAGAAGAAGGAGAAGAAGGAGAAGAAGGAGAAGAAGGAGAAGAAGGAGAAGAAGGAGAAGAAGGAGAAGAAGGAGAAGAAGGAGAAGAAGGAGAAGAAGGAGAAGAAGGGAGAAGAAGGAGAAGGAAGAAGGAGAAGAAGGAGAAGAAGGAGAAGAAGGAGAAGAAGGAGAAGAAGGAGAAATGTGGCTCAGTGTCCAAGACAACTAAGATTTTGAAAAAACCTTGATAATTTTAGAGGCAAGCAGACATCAAACCCAAAAAATTAATTATTTACAGGTAATTGCGCTTTTGAATACTGTGGAAGTGCCTTTTATGTTCAAACGTGAAAAAGTGTCCCAATGAAGGAGAAGGAGTGGCTCAGTTTCCCATACAACTAAGACCATAAAATCTTGATAGACAAAATTTAAGATACCATTCACTCTACAATCTCAACTTGTTTGCATTTAGGAACAAGTAAATAAATTAATGACAAATGCAATCAAGTTAACAGAATGAATTCAAGTTCAACATCTTCTGCTAGTTTTCAGATTTTTTTATCACACCATTGAATTCATCGCACAATCTACAGTGACAA
Source organism: Cyclotella cryptica (assembly GCA_013187285.1). Classification (NCBI taxonomy): domain Eukaryota; phylum Bacillariophyta; class Thalassiosirophyceae; order Thalassiosirales; family Thalassiosiraceae; genus Cyclotella; species Cyclotella cryptica. The sequence continues at coordinate 105,377 of JABMIG010000237.1, forward strand.
ACACCATAAACTAACTAATCTTTTATTCTACAATCAAAATCTTCTATGTTTTCTCCCAAGAGCACATCTTGTAGTTGCACTACCGGTAACAAGAAATAACTGCACATATTCTTGGTACAAGGCAGTGAGATATGTACTGCATAAGGGCCAACAATGCAAACAAGTTATCACCAGTGAACTGTTTAATTTGTGTTATTTTTCAAATATAGATATCTTGATTTATACTCTACCTGCATTAGGTGGTTAATTTTTCACCACAAGAAGAGTGTTGTCGACTGTTATAGCACCATTCCGGAGTATCGTTTGACATTTTTGTTGCTTATGACCAGGCTTACGCTATGTTTGAAACATAACATGTTAAGAAATTGTAAGGCTCAAAACTCAAGGCACTATTGTAGCATATTGTAGCTGTGGTCTCTATCATGGATGTCTCATCAGAGGTTAAGGCACATTGACAACACATTGTATGCTAGTGACAGTGCATGGTGAAAGTTGGAGGCCCCTAGAAAATCTTACCATGTGACAAACATGTTCACAGTCCATCATGCAGCAGAGACATTTATGATAATTCACATGAGCGCTCCACAATTCTCCTCGTCCATGAGAACCAAGACCATGGATGAGAGGCTTAGTGACCAGCATGAGAGTCTGATTGCCATATTACTTCGGATTCTGCTTCAGTGTTTAATATTAGTCAACCCCAATTAAGAATTCTATGCTGTCAAAAACGAAGAGTGACATTCAACACCGGTACTATTTTGGGAGATTTAGAGTTATCCATGAACACAAAATGAAGACTGCGTCAAACTCATGCAAAAGCCAACCTATCCAAGGTATTTTACTAAACCAACTGTCGCTTCGTTGAAGGGGAAGCTTCCGTCACCATATCATCACGATCCCCAACACCATCCAGTCCATCACCGTCGCTGCTCTCATGGTTATCAGCAACACGTGACTTCAAATCCATAATGATTTTCTCGTGTTCTTCGGAGATAGGGTACAACTCTTCCCCTGCATCACTGAGTTCAATCTCAGCGTTTTTGATCGCTGTCTCCACATCTTTCATCCTCTCTAAGAAAGCAAGCGCATCTCTCAAATGACGAATCTCGTCCCTACGCACATCTTCCAAAGAAGCAAGCTCAGCGCGGCGTTGGTCTAGCTTAGACAACCTGTCATCCGTCTTTTGTCTCTTCATTGTGTCGAGGCGGGTGATTTCACCTTGAGTGGCGGCTTCGAGGTGTGCCGAGAATTCTTTAGATTCTTTCAATTCTTTGTCGTGGTTTTCTTGTTCAGTGGCTGTTGCCGCGAGGATGCCGTCAAGGGAAGCTTTGGCAACTTCCAACTTTTCCTTAGCACATTTCAACTCTACATACGCGGAAAGGACATGTCAGGCGCATTAGAATTTTCATGAGTGGCCATCATCCATGAAAAACTTTGTTTTCCATCTCACCTTCTGCCAGAATAGACGCCTTTGCATCAGCATCAGCGACAGCTCGATTCATCTCACTCTGCTGCAGCGCCATCATCTTATGCAACTCATTCACTTCACCGGCAAGCTTCTCCTTCTCCTTGCTAGCCTCCGCCTTTCTCGACAAGGCAGGTTGAAACAATGCCTTATCATCGTTGTCATTCTCCGCCATGATTGCTTCCAATTCCTTTGCAAGGACAGACGCCTGCTCGTAAAAAGTTTTCGCTTCTACGAGATCTTTGGCAGCATTATTGGCAATCTTAGTCTTGGCCTCCCTGATCATTTTTGCCTCCTCCACCTCTTGATTCACTTTCTCCAACTCTACCTTAATCATCGCCGACCTCTTGATTTCACTCTCACCCTCAACATGCTGCTGAATAAACGAATCGAGTAGACCGGAAAGCAATACTAATTCTGAATCAAGTTTCTTTTCCTCGGCAGCTAGGATAGAATTCTCTTTATGCTTGGCATCAAGTTGAGCTTGTAGGGTGGCTTCCTTGGTGAGATTGGCGGATCGTTGGGAAACTTGTTCTTGTGCCTGTTGTGTAATTGAGTGTTATGAAAGACGATGTTTGATCGCTGAGATTGTGCGTACACGCTATCGTAACACAAAGCAACACCGGCGTATCGTAGCAAGGAGTCTTGCCTCACTGAACCCGATGACAAACAAAATTGCACAAAATCAATGCGAGTCTATAATAACGTCGCTTCTGTTCATGACAGAATTCCTAGAAGAAGGAGTCGTTGACATCCCCAGCAACGCCAACGAATCTCGAATTTTCTATTCCACCAAGACATCAACGAAGCGACCCATGTCATTCGAATCCAATAAAATTCAACAAAAAGCAAACAATAACCGCGGTTCAGCATTCGCAATGACAATTAAAAATGCCGAAGCCGACGAGGAGTCAAAGGATGACGACAGATCACTTCGACAACGCAGCCGTCGCTGATAGAGCAATATCATTAGGCGTCAACAAGCATTGGCGACCGCGCACCACATGAACGAACAATTCGCTGTCCGCGCTCTATGCTCACCTTCTCCGCGATCCCCCTGGCAAATGCCCCGCTCATGGCCCTGCTTCTGCCAATCGCGTCCTTGACCCTAGCATTCCTCCTCGCCTCAGCTTCATACTCGACCCTCTTCTTTTCCGCTTCGTCTACTACCTTGACATTCTGCTGATTCAATCGATTCAACTCAGAGTGAATTCGATTAGTCTCTTCGTTGAGCTGAGCGATCGCGGAGAGAGTTCCAGAAAGTTCGGCACCAAGGGAGGCGATGGCGTCTTTCTTGGACTTGAGAACTGATTTCTGGCGTGGTAGGAATTTGACGCATTGGCCATCTCCTTCTTCGTTGTCGCTGATGGCAGCAGTGCATTTTGGACCGTCCAGCATTGACTTCATCTCCCCCTCCAAAAGGTCTCTCCATCCACTCAACATGCCGCCTCCAACCACGCAGGATTCCACGATGTCCCCCCCACCCCTTTTCAACTCGCCCATCTCTCGCTTGGCGCGCTCCATTTCCTTCTGAATTCCGCGTTGAATCGATTGCTCATTTTGAATGGTTTTGGAGAGGGTGGCGGAAGAGGAGTCCAGTTGGGTGATTTCGGATTGAATCGAGTGACGGAGCGTCGTGCTGAGGGAAAGCGCGGCGCCGAATGAGGTTAGGGCGACGGTTTCTTCTTCCATGGTACTTGATGGGGTGTTGATTTTCGTTGTTGCGGATTTGTGGTGGAATGCTGTTCGTTAAGGCGCCGTTGTAGTGTATGAGGGTGTACCATCTTGCCCAGTTGTCATTGGCCGATTTTTTGAGTAGGCGCAATTTCAAATACATCGTGGCCCACCAATATGATACGTATTTTCATCAAAAACCAAATTTGCCTACCAATTCCGCAAATCATGCTGTATTTAGTCCTTTGGAAATGATAGTACTTTCATTTCCAATTTTTTTTTGGAAATCCAGTCCTGTGTAGAATTGTATGTGCATGTACCAGAAATTTGTATTTAGTACTTTGAAGTTAGTCCTTTCAAAATAATGGTAAAAATACCTTTTGTAACAGAAGTAGTTTTTTAATTGTTAGTACTTTCAAAGGACTAACTATTTCATTTGGAAATAAGTGTTATGTGAGTACTTTCACGGGACTAACATGATTACACAATGTTAGTACTTTGAAAGGACTTACAATGCCAACTGGAAATGTTCATTTGTTTAGCAATTTTTCTAGACTGTTGTCATATTGCACACAATAATAAGATATATGATCTATTGTTAAGCCTAGTAAGCCAAAGAATTGGTGAACACTCAAGTTTCATCCTCAGATCTAAATTTTGCATTGATTTTCTCAATAACCTCATAGTCCCCTTTCTCTACCAAAGATGCGTAGCTGTCCATCACAACACAAGTATCACATGATAATGGTTTACTTGACTTCCGCTTGTCACTCATCCAGATCGAGTAAGTAGATGAACCAATGAAACTTTTTCCGAGATGTTTTGCATAGTATTTCAATATCTGGTGTTGCTTATCTTTTGCCTCCAATCCAACAAGACAGTGCCGAAATGCTTGTTCAATCCTACGCTTCAACAGTGAACCATTAGTTGTCCAACCAGCTTTCCCCCATAAAGATTCTTCTTTGTTCTCTGTGTCCAGTAATCTTATGTCATCTGAAACAGTATTGGACTTGCTGTTCTGTTTCTGCTTTTTGGCTTTTCTCTTAGTTGATGACTCTACTTGGGCCTCAAGATTTGCCACTTCGGTCGCATACAATGCATCAGTGGCTACATGTTTCATCCAAGAATAGTTCATATACAATGCAAAGTCCTTGCAATGAGCTTGAAATGAACTATCCTCTTTCATCCAACGTATGACTGCTTCTGACATCTGATTCGAATAGTCCATTTTTGCATTCTTTGCAATGCTGGCACACTTCACGATTGCTCCTGACCACAATGGGAGTTTGCCACTCCGTCTTGTGTCAAGACAAGTAACAATATCCTTATTAAATGCTGGATTTGGAATGGTACTTTCCTTGACACCTGTCTTTGCATTACTTATCAACAGTTCCATTCCACCAACGTACTGGTAAAATCCACTTTCAAACTCAACTCTACTGTAGCTCTCAACATCTTGTCCCTCTTTCAATTGTGGATTCAAATCCCTGCTGTAATCATGATCATCAGCTGCCTTCAACTTTGTATGGTTGATACCATGAAGGACTGAAATACGAAGAAGGGCAGAATCTTCGTTTCTCTCTTTTGCATAAATATGAAAACAGTTCAACTGTTCATCTCTTGCTGCTTGAGCCACATCTGTGACAAACTTTCGCGACAAATATTGCAGTTTTGTCTCTTGAATATTCATTTCACTATCAATCAATTTGGCTAAGCAATTTTCTGTCAATCCTTCCAATCTGATTTTTGATTGGTGATGAATGTATGCACTTGTTTACCAATTTCAATCATTTCTTTTGAATCACTGTGCTTTTGAATTTTGACATCATCACTCCATGGATCACACAATATATTTGACTCAGAACAGATGTAGGTTAACAAACCTAAATGCACCAATGATTCAGATATATTCCAGTCTCCTGCAGCATTACAAAAAAATGTGCATCAGCATGCGGGTGAATTGACCAACATACTTCCTATGATCTGGGGATCGTTTGATGCTTCTCGACCAATCTTTACCATCCCTGATAGAATGTGATTTACATTCATGTAACAACACCGGTTGATAAGTTTGAAGAATCTTGATGTGAGTATCAGCTGCCTCCAAAGAATGCTTGCAACGTTCAATCTCAAGGCAGATAAGAAGTGCAATGTTGGAGTACCGAATCTTGTTCATAGGAACACCACTAGATGGTCGCCAAGTCAACAAAGCAGCATTTTCTAACTGACCGGCACAATCTGTACTGAACAAAAAGAGGACCTTCTTTCTTGTCAAAAGGAAATAGTTTTTGACGTGCCTCCTCAATTTCCCCAAGAAAGAAAGAATGATCACTTGTAGCATTGCGATTTGAGAAGAACTGTCCAATGATTTTAGGATGAAGTTTTCTTTGCACAACATTATCATAATCTTGCCTAATAAATACGTTCTTTCCAATAGACAGAACGTTATGGAGGATGTATCATCTCTATTGAAAGTGCACCCTTCATTAGGCCAACCAATGCATCGTAGGTGAAACCACTCACCCATGTCCCTGGGCATGTAAAATTATCCTTTTCATCACTTGCCTGGCACCATCCGTGGATATATGCCACATATTCGTGCTGTGTCCTAATGTTTTTTCCCTGTCTTTTCACTGAACTGGCATGTTCAAGAGAGATGTATTTCACCACAGCACTATTTTTAAATCTCAGTTCCAGAGGGTCAGGAGTTATGGGACGTAAGATTTTTCTCAACACAGATGAACGCTTACGGGTGTCATGTGTAATCCACTTGACATTGTACAACTCATCATTGCTTGTTAATGAACCATCAATGAGACTTAGTACCACACTAGATTCAATGGGCACCTTCCAATTTCCCATGGTTCTATACTCAATGCATTCAACAGTTTTTCCATTTACAACTTGTGTGGACCTTGAAAGAAACCACCTATCAAGGTCACGTGGTGGAATTCTTCTCATCTTTGCAGATAATGGAGAGGGGAAAAATGTTGTCTCGACAATAGGATCTCTTGATCCATCGACATATTTGTTGCTCTTAATGTTGGTGTCATGTGAGGACTGAAGTGGAGATGACAGTTGTGAATGATGGATTTCTCTTTGGAAGGTAGGGGAATTATCAACAAAGTCACAAACCACAGCCTCCATTGTTGCTACCATATCTGAAGGTGTGGGAGAATGGCAACTTAGATTGGAACCTTGCGTTCCATCAGTGGTTGTACTGGGGAGGATGTTATTGGATGCACCTATCATATCTGAAGGTGTGTGAGAATGGCCACTTAGATTGGAACCTTGAGTTCCATCAGTGGTTGTACTGGGAAGGATGTTATTGGATGCACATACATTATCTTCATCTGCTGTTGTAGAGTGGGTACACAACACGGGCAATAAATTGGCAACTGTTGTGTCGGTGGGGTGATCAGTGCTGATAGATGAAGTTGTGTTGTCATGTGGTACAACATTGGTGTCCAGGGTGGGGGATGAACTGAAGGTGGGACTTTTGTCAGTGAATGAAGTGGTGGTACAAGATGAAGTGAACTTAACAGTTGATATGTCCATGTCAGTTGTGGTGTTTGCAGACTTGTTGGTAGGCTTGAGTGGTGGTGCAAAGGCAGTGAATTGATTGTAGCCCTTGTTTTTTTGCATCTTCTTTCATCAATTTGAGTTGATTATTGTATATCTTCCGAAACCTATCACTCTCAGCTTGAATGGGGCATCCCTTCATAGAACCAGCAACTGTATTGGTCTCATCAAGATTCAACCACCCACCAACAGATTGATGTGTTGTCCCATCTGGGCTGATCTGTACTTTCCTCACACTCTTAATCCAATCCAAAACATCACCATTGGCCGTATACACCAACACGTCATCACCTTTACCACTGATGCTATGAATCTGTGAAATTCTGTAGCCTTTTGGATCACCACACACAAAAGGAGTTGCATAATACTCAATGAAATCTCCGGGGGTGCAGATTATCCTGTTCTGAATGCGTAGGGACAGAGTCATCCAGCCCAGTTTGAATATTAGACATGTGTTCATCACTCAAAGGTGTTGTAGTGGGGTGAATATCTGAATCACCCTTCACCAGATGCCCATATTTCTTGTTTAGGACATGCAACTGAGACAAAGAGAGGTCCTCTTCATCACCGTCTTCATAGAGACATCGTCTATCTTTCCCTTTTTCTGATAGAAACAATCTGATGTTGAGAAATCACTGAACAATCAAATTAAACTGGTGAATGGAGCATTTCATCTTACCAGCACCAGAACGAATTCTGACAACTGTCCCAGTATACAGCACCTTGTGAAACTTCTTTTAAAAGTAAACCCAATGTCACCTACACTAATGCCAGCTGAAGAAGGATGTGTATGAATCCCTTCTGTCTCAGCAGCGGTGTTGTTATGGTGCATACCCACATAATTATCATCGCCGCTAAACCTAAGGGGAGGCCTTGTCTTCCTCTTACTGCGAGTCATTGGTGAATACTGTGTTGAAAATGAGGAGGAAGAATGAGTGAAGCTGATTCTTGAAATGCAAATTATTCAACAATCAACATTAAATGCCGCCACAGCAGGACCAAAAACATAAACAAGATGACCCTGTGCGGGGTTTTAGGGGCGGACGAGCCCCTAACACGGAATTTGTGCTGTCCTCATGGTGGTTCTGCAAACCATTTTTAGCCTGCTATTACGTCGGCGGCCACAGCTTCATGCTCTTACCTTTGTCTGCTATTGTGTGATGCAATTGTTTTGATGGCTGCAGTTGTTTGGAGGCGTGCTGTGTGTGATGCCTTTGATGGCTTTGAGGGGTGCAACGGCTGGGACTGCTGAGTCTGCTTGGATGCTATGGCTGCAGTGAATTGGGCTCAGATGGCTTCTATTGCCGCTGTGATGCCTGCAATGGCTGCAACAGCAGAAACAACTGGGGTGTCTTCTTAGCTGTGCTGCAACTGCAGCAATAGCTTTGGATGATTTGGTGGTGGCTTTGACGGCTGATGTGAGATGGGACAAGTACGATGTCTTCTATCTCTGCAATAGCTGCAACTGCTGCAGCATGGACGGCGTTGGCGACGGTGCGGCGGCTTCAATAGCTGCAAATAATACGACAGCTTTTATCTCTGCAATAGCTGGAACTGCTGCAGCAGTGTTGACGGATACGATGGCTCTGCGGCTTCGATGGCTGTGCGGCTTCGATGGTCAGCGGCGGCTTTGACGGCCGCGAAGAATAGGACGGCTTCTATCCCTGCAATTACTGCAACTGCTGCATCAGTGTTGATGGCTATGACGGCTGCACGGCGGCTTTGATGGCTGCGAAGAATGGGCCGGCTTCTATCCCTGCAATTGCTGCAATAGCAATAGCAATAGCAATAGCAATAGCATCTATGGCAGAGACAGCGAGCTGCTATGGCAAGAATACATTATCTGAGTAGATAGTGACAATCGTGTCATAGTGCAACTATTGCAATAAATTTGCTGTGTTAAAATGCTTGATAACAACAGAAAGGTAGGATATGGCATATCTTTCAAAACGGGACAGCCATGTCTCTTCAAAGTACTAACTTTTGGCGGGAAATTTTGACGGGACTATTTTCCAAAGTACTCCTTTCCAAAAGGACTAAATACAAAAAAATATTCCGCAACCTCTACCTAGATTCCTGTCGCTTTCTTCGCTATTAATACTCCATTTGAACCCATAAGACATCATTACCGTACATCTTTGGTGACCTACTCAGAGTGAACCATTCAACTTAATATTTAAAATCTATAGTCTCATTCCCAAGCAAAGTATGGTGGTACCTGCTACAAAGGTTTCCAATCGATAACGATACTCTCAAGCGATCCCCCGAACAATAGCTTGTCAAGTATCACTTTTCGAGTTGTACATCTCTCAGTGCTGAAACTTTCGATCCACTCATCACATCTGTGGACTTTGCAAGAGTACCGACAAACTATTAGAGGGACAAATAACTCAACCACCAATCATCCTTGACTCCTCCCAGTATCTCGGTCCATACGAAACAAACAACTCTTCTCCCGGTGCTATATCTCTCAATGCCACGACAGGACAATGCCACACATCGGGTTGTTGTATATGCTCAAATTTAACGTTGCACCTCTCCTCTTCCCTCGGATCATTGATATACCGCGCCAAAACGTCTTTGCAGAGTAAGGCATCGACAAATCCATCGTTTCGTCGATCAAACTTGGGCCAACCGTTTTGGAGTTTGAGAAGATACGTTCGATCTTTTAGACGCTTTTGAGATTGATAATCGTGACGATAGCCAGAGTAATGACAAACGACGTCACCCTTAGGGATTTGTACGGTTGTGTATAATCCATTGCCTGCATCTTTAATTGTGGATATGTCTACTTTTAAATGGTTTTCGTACTTTCCCCTGGGATGAGGAGGAAGATTTGTATTGAGATCATCGTGCGCTTGCAAACACCGCATTAGCAAGGTCGTTAAATCATCCTCTTCGGACGTTAAAATGTCATCGTCTTTATTGGCATGTGCTGCCATGTTGAGAAGAGACGAAGAAGAGAGAGAAGGTCGGATTCCTAGCTCATACCACTTTGCAAGATTTTGAACTCGGCGTGTCTGTGCGGCAAAAAGACTTGGATCATGCACCCGCTCGTTTGGATTAGGTTGTTGTCCATCTGGTATGTCGGCATTCTGCGCTGTCATCTTGCTCGATTTCCTTACTACGCGCACTTGTTCCATAGACGAATTGTGTATTGCATCGCAAGCTTTTTGCACGGAATGATAATCATTAATGGAACCATCGGATCCAAAATCAACACCACTAAAATCCACGTATGCGAATGCGACAGCGCTTTCCACACTGGCACAGGAGCTAGAATCGTCTGATACGGAAGCGGCAGCGGCAGCAGCAGATGAGTTGTTCGGAGGCACCATAATATTGTAGAACGGTCCGGAGCCAATGGGGCAATAATGAACGAGATCTACGGAGAGGTACAATATCTCTCTGGCTCGTCTCGACGGTTTTATTGTCACTCGTCGACTCGGTTGTTGGAATTGATGGCTAGTTGATGGGCTAGCTGTTGCCCCCGCCGCGACCCCGCCCGCCCGTGATATCATGCAAACCTTACGTACATTGATTTAATTACGTATGTCATCTACCTACCGGTCCTTTGCGCTCTACCAGCTGCTAAGAGGCTCTATCGGGCTGCGACCCGGCTGCAACAGCGGTGATGTCCAGAAGATAACATGTGGCCTGTAAAAATCATTGCATTTGGACTATTTGGAATCACACCGACTTGACGGTCTATGTCGGCAAGCAGACGATGAAGCCGATCAACGATCCTTCCATGCGAGCCGCACCCCAGTCCCAACATTCCAAAGGAACTGCTACTTCTTCTCAGCGCTTGAAAGCACCAGGTAGAGCAATACGAACAACTTCAGCCGAAACCAATCACGATGACTCTCCCGACAATTCAATAAGGGAGAAACGTCTCCCGCTCGTAATTCATCTACCACTGCTCATCCTACAAACCCTGCACACTGTTTTCGTCGCCCTTCTTGCGAAATTCCTTCCTTCCGCAGTTCACACAACCACGCACTCAACCCTCGAACAGTACGACAACGAAGAAGTCTACCGAAATGAAAACTGCACTCTTCCCGAACTTCCAGTCCTCGCCTCCCCGGCCTTGACGACTCTCCTCGACACGGCGCTCTACCACGCCAACGAAGCGGAATTGGTACCCACCACCTGCGCCGCATCACGATTGCTCCAACAATTCCTCGAGATGAAAGAGGCATCGGCGACGGTGTTACGAGAATGTCGTTGGATGGTCGGCGTGCCCTTTGTGCCGCTGGAGTTGGATGAGCATGACGTGGCGGGGGGCAGCGCGGGAGTCGTTTTAGAGAATGGACGAGTTGTGTCAGGAGGTAGAGATGACGTTACAGATTGCGGCTCCGTTGGTGGATGGGACGGGGTTTCTGAGGATGCTAAGTGGAACGAGTTTGACACTGTTCAAGACTTTGCATCGCAGTGTTTTTCGGCCGCGAAAGAGGCGATTCATCGATTGACGACGGATAGGCTGGCGGATTCCGCAAATTTGACATTGCAAGATTCTATTTCTTCCATGGGGGAGGATGGGAAGAAAGATGAAGTAGACCATCATGGTGTTCACAACAGCAAAACACATTTGCAGCAACAACCCATCCCGTCTTGTGATCTTACCAGTGCCGAATTAGAGAGATGTTATCGTTCACAACCTAGATCGACTTGTTGGGAAAGCCCCCGATTATACTGTCCCGACTATAGCTGGGCCGACGATTGTATCACGGGATGTCAGCGTCTGTTGAGGAATTTGTCGAAACATAAATTTATATCCTTGGTTGGTGCACACGGCTGGACCCGATATACTGCCAGCTCTTCGTCCTTCGACTGTGACGCCCACGTTGTTCATCCCCCGACATATGCATCTTGCACCCCTCACCCCTTTCCCTCTCTAGAGGCAGTTCACGCACTGAAATACCTTGCTTCGGACCTTTTATCCAACACGATACCATCTCATCTCAATCAATTTCGTGCAGCCGTGGAAGCAAATGCCGTAGTTTCAAAACGCATATACCTCGTCAAATGTGAGTATCGTGCACCGATTCGAGCTCACATGGAGAGTTGGATGGCATTGAAGGCTGCACCAAAGCTTGAGGTGGTCGAACGGTATTTGCGGGAGTTTCACGGGGTGGCAGGAGATGTCAGGAATACTGGTGTTGAAGGGATTGCGACTAAAAGTAGCACTCATGGGACAATACGGAGAAAGAGCAGCAGCACTACCAGCTCCGATACCGTTTCCTCTTTACAAAAACACCGCGATTCTCTCGAAAAGCTCATCTCGGAATATTGGAAGCACCCCTCCTTCCTCGAAGCGCTTCAACTGGAAAGATTATGTGAACGATTGGAAATGGAAATGTCCCAAATCTTACTCCCTCTCTCGCATTTGGCGACAGAGATAATGGACAAATGGAAGGGTCGATTGAGGGCCGTGGCTGTCATTACTAGTGAGTTAGAGGATGATGATTTGGAAGATAATAGCGACGATGACGAAGAAAGCGTGGAGCTGATTATTGAAGAAATTCTTGGGTGGAGAGAAGTTCCTCATATGCGAGAGCTTTTGAAGGTGACATTTGTTTTTAATCACAACGAGATCGATGTCGCCATCATCAATAGCTCATTGCCCCCTTTTTACGTCAACAACAGTGCCTTAAATCCATCTTGTGTCGCAAGCCAGGACCAGATGAGTCAAGTGGAATAAGGCCCCTCCTCCTTGATCTTCAAGGAGTACCTCGAAAAAACGATGATTTAATGGATTTATCAGTGGAAGTACCATTTTATCAGCCTCCACCCAAGAACAACCTCCCTTTTCATTGCCTTTCGTCTCTCATCCATAACCCGTCACAAGATAGCGCTGTCGACCCGTGGTACTACCTCGAACACTTCATTCAACGAATTGAAACACTGTTGAAGCTAGTTGATCGACCGGATTCACCGTTGGTGATTGCTGATGATAGAGGAATCGGAAGATGGCAGGAATTGGTAGATGATTGTATCAAAGCTTGGGATTCTGATTTGTTCCGTGCGCAATATCAAGATTGGTATGATATGGTCACGCGCCAGCGGGGCCTTAATGCTGGAACAGATGCCAGTAGTTTATTGCAAATATCCGAAAATATACGCGAGGCTGAAATCGAACTGAGCATTGCTATGGCTTCCAAAGGTCAGTTGGAGTTAGTTCGCCAGCGATTAGAAGCCCTGACTATTGACAAGATGGCGCGGTATTTTGTGTTGGCTCAAATTGTAAATGACGTGGCATTGCGAGAATTGAATGAGAACATAATAGTATTACCAACACCGAAAGACATGACGTCGGATTTCCCAGAGCTTACTGCTTTGGGATTGTTTGGGACACAAATGATCTTGTCAAAAGAAGTCCTTCCCATTGGGTAGTCATCCTTTTCATTGTTCATAAAATAGATTAAAACAGTCAAGAATCAGCAGTCTCACTCTCTAAGCAAGCACACAGGCTTCGATATGAAAAGGGGGAGAGTTTGTGGAACCCCTGGACTCTGCGTGACCAAACAACCTAATTTTGTCTGACGAAGTATTTGTTAGATGTTAATTTGAAAAGGATGAAATTTAAAACAATTAGAACCAATCAAATCCCGTCTTCATCCAAACATTCCTCCTTGGTTGACCCGGAAGGTTCATGTACACTTCAATCAACCACTCTGCTACTAACTTATGTGATGGCTCCTTAGCTGCACCATTGGCAATCCCATCCCCAGCTAACATCCAATTCTCCACAGTGTCCTCATTCCTGTTTTTATTCATTTGTTTATGTCTACATCAACATGCTGACAATAATATATGCAGTCTGCGGGTACATGAATAACCTCAATTCCACAGTAATGTATCCTATTCACTATGTTTCCCATCATGTGAACTCAATACACATCGAGAATTAGGAATGGGACAATGACTGGCACTTTTATGTTCCATCAAGGGGTCAGAACAAGGTCAATCCACTTGCTCATCATGTCATCATCCATCCATCCTTGCAATGACCTTGATCTGGGTAAGTTCCTGAACTCTTGAGCAATTAGTCAGTTAGTAGCTCCTTTGAAGATTAGCATGGGTGGTAGCATCCATCAACTGGTGTCGCCAGTTGTGGCAAGTGTCACTCTCTCTGTGTTGGTCATTGAGGCATGCGTGTGATTGGATCTTGTGCCGTTTTTTAAGTGTGTTAGTGGAATGGAAGGAAAACTTGAACAGAGTTTGATCCATAATGTTTATTATATCACATGGATCTTTGTTGGCAACCTTGTCTTCATCATGCGGGTGCAATGTCTTGACTCTTCCACCATCTCCTGATAATTCATATTCTTATGTGCTGTGTACATTTCAGCACAACGACTTAATTCCATTGTTTTGTAAAGCAAAGAATGGCCTTGTGTCTAGCATAGACGATTTTTCCATTAAGATTGGGAGCACTCTCGAATATGTTTTTACAGTGTAACTTTAATTGTACTACAACTTCCAGATCAAAGCAGGTTAGAAGACAAACACCATATTCATTTCCTTTCTGCTTTCTCCTCTTTCCGAACATGCAAAAAGCCTCGCAATCATCCTTGTCATTGCAGCGGTAAGAATGCGAGTTGGAGGGTCATGGAGGAGGTGGAGGAGAAGCATATATGGAGATGGTGTGACATGGAGGACACTGTAAAAGTGGGCGGTGAGTGGGAGAAGTCATCAACCAAGGTTTTGAGTCCACTACTAGCCCCTAACACAGCAAGAGAACTGGAAGGAAACTGCAATGTATCATACAATGAGGTAAATAGGGTAACACTGAGAAGATACCAATATTTTTTGCCCTGTCAAAAAACACTAACTGGCACCGGATTATAAGTATCACCAAAATGTATCCTTTGTACATTTGTTGCACCTTCAAACTGGGTTTTTTGGTAGATACCAAGTCAAAACTTCTCAAGAAGGAATCTGAGTTGTGCTTTGAAGCAGAGTTAAAGGCGCCTATCTTCATTCACGTAATCTGAATCATGGATCATGAGCACCTAAATTTGCTCTCGATTCTGGTTAGAAATCAGTAGCTCTCCAAGGAGAAGCTGGTTCAGATGACACCGAGTCATTGGAACCAGAGGTTGCAAAAATAAGGGACATTGCTTGTGAGTATGATGTTGATAGTGTGTACAACATGGATGAAAAATTTATTTGTCTCTAAGGTTTACAAAACCAAAGCTATATTGCAAAGAAACAAGAATGTGTAACTCTTTACAAAACAACCAATGTCATGGGACCATATTTCGTTCCACTTAGCATGATCGGTAAGTCAGAGAACCCTTGTTGTTTTAGGAACTATCAGCAGAAACTTGAATACTATCATCAAGAAAGGGTTGGCCTGCTGGGACAACATTTCTCATGTGGTGGACAAGCTTTCTCATTTATAGTTAGATCTCAGAATTCAGAAGGAGTCCTCGTAATCTTACACAGCTCTGGTCCACAACGAACCAATTTGGTTGATCCTCATGGTCTGGTGACATTAGTCATTTTGCATACAAATTGCACAAGCATGTGTCAACCACTGCAAGAAACTACTGTAACCTGCCCATACACTTTCAAAATGTCAAAGTGTACTGATGGCTTACTGGAAGTTTCAATAATGTACTGGTGGCTAATGGGATTTTTTATATATTGCTTAAGCCACAATTTTGTTCATCATGCTATATTTTACGTTTCAAAAATCTTTCAAGTGTACGGGTGACATACTAATTGTTCTTGACTGACTTTTCATGAATCATGAGTTACCACAAAGAAGATACCTGTTATGTATCTAGTTTAGGTGGTGATTCTAGGGTTGGGTTTTAGTATTTTACTTGTGACGGTGTATTGGTCTCAATTTTTATAGACAAATCCGTTTGTTTGACATCTACAGTCCAATTTCATAAATGAATGTAAATTGGAATTAAGTATGAATTTTGAGAATTCATGTCCCAGAAGTAAGTCACTCACTGGCTAGCTAGGTTGTAAATTCCGGCAGAATTCCACATTACTCCAGAATATTTGATAATTTTGACAGTAACGAGATTACTGTTATCACGAGATTACTGAGAAAGACTTACTTAAGTACTTTGTTCAATACTTAAGGGCCATGACATCACAAAATAAGGCTCATTTTGACAAAATTTACCATAATATTTCCGGAACCTACAGTAATTACTGCAGGAATTCTGATTTTGTTCCTAGTTACTGTGTTTTTGAGACAGTAACCAAAATTGGAATTTACAACCTAGCTGGCTAGTCCTATTATTGTTCTTAGTGTCATTATTACAACATCATAATATATTTTACACTTGATAGACATGTATAAGTACTACAAGAATTGACTGTACAAAAAAGTATGAACACAAGAATAATATCATACAACACAAAAAATTATATCTACAGTTGGTATATGGTACAATACCATACACATACAACACAATTCCTTGCACCAGCAGCAACTCTGGGGGAGGGGGGTGCACTGCAAACAAAAAACAAGGGTAACGTGCCTGTACACTTGAGTGTACTGGAGGGTTACTGGAACTCCCCGCAATGGTGTATTCTGGTAACCCCCCTGTACACTTCTGTAACCAATCTGTACGCTAGTGTACCGGAGTGTCACCAGAGTGTACATGTGGGTTGCCGGAATTTCCAGACCTAAACCAGTCTTCACATTTATTTCTACATTCATTTGGATTTGATATTTTTACAGGAAAGCAGACTTTTCAGTAAGTTAATGAATCAATATCAATCTAAGTAGTGGCTATAACTGCATTACTTAGTAGCTAAAAAATGATAACCGGTGGCATACCAGAAGTGTATGGTTGAGTTACCGGTAGTGTACAGGAGGATAACAAGAAGAGCACCGGAGGTTACCTGAGTGTATGAGAGGGTTACATGAGTGTACGGGAGGGTGACCTGGCCGCTGTTAGACTACAGTATATTGTAATATTGGGGAGAGTGGGTGCAAACTCTGGTTCGCACTATTATTATGCTCTACATGAATAATTACACATATGAGTACATCCAAATATCTTCTAGACCTGCCCCTTCATTCTCCCAATGAAGGAGCCTTCTTAATGTCCACACAGTGCAAAATTTGAGCCCCACACTAAAAACCACTGCAAATGAAAAACACCAGTAACCTCCCGGTACACTCGAGTGTACAGGGAGGTTACCGGAGCCCCCCAGAATGGCATCTTCCGGTAACATCCCTGTACACTTCTGTAACACTCCGGTACACTAGTGTACTGGAGGGTTACCAGAGTCTACCAGAGGGTCATCAGAAATTTGAGACCCAAACCAGTCTTCCGATTTATTTCTACTTATGATAGGAATTGGAATTTTTTACAGGAAAACAGACTTCTCTGTAAGTCTTAGAATTGATATCAATCTATTAGTGGCTATAACTGTATTACTTAGTAGCTAAAAAAATTACCAGTGGCATACCGGAAGTGTACAGGTGAGTTACCGGAAGTGTACGGGAGGGTTACTAGAGTGTACGGGAGGGTGGGGCTACCGGAGCGTACAAGAGCGCTACCAGGTCTGATATACTGTTGGACTAGTAATATTGAGTGGAGTACGTGCAATTTATCTAAACTAATAAAATTAAACATACTACATCATATAAATTCTGAGCCCACCCCTAACATCGCCCACCACCCAGAGCCCACCAAATTGCCACACAGCCACAATTTCAGCCCCAAGCTAAAAAATGATACTCTGGACCATCCACCCCAAGGTAGAAGGAAATTAAATATTTAATTGAAAATTAGATGTAGACAAAATAATTGCATAATAGGTTGAGTTCATCATAATTCACCTTAAAAATTGACACACCGCTGCCAATTGTTGTTGGCTACAATGAGGTGCCAGGCGGGATGCCAAACTCAGTCTGTGGGCTGAGTTTTGGCCGTTCCAGTGGTAGGACTGTAAATATTTAATTGAAAAGAATCATTGCATTGTGACTATATTGCTTGAAAACAGGACAAGTTAATTATTACTCACCTTCACAAAATACCCGCTGCTGCTAATGGTTGTTGGCTTCTCAGCGGTGCCAGACGGGATGTCAAACTCAGTGTGTGGGTTGAGTTTTGGCTATTCCTGTTGTAGGCCTGTTAATATTTAATTGAAACAAATTATCTGTGCTGAGTATATTGTTAGAAAACAGGGCGAGTTCATAATTACTCACGATCAGAATATACCGACTGCTGCTAATTGTTGTTGGCTTCGCAGCGGTGCCAGGCGGTATGCCATACTCAGTCTGTGGGCTGAGTTTCAGCCTTTCCCTTGATAGGTCTGTAAATATTTAATTGAAAAGAATTATGTGCGCTGAGCAATAAACTGTAGAAAAGGGTGAGCTGATAAGAAATCACCTTAAAAATTGACCCCCCGCTATCAATTGTTGTTGGCTACACAGCGGTTCCATTTGGGATGCCAAACTCAATCTGTGGGCTGAGTTTCGGCCATTTCTGTGGTGGGCCTGTAAATATTTCATTGGAAAAAAATGATGTGTGCTAAGTTGAATAATTGAAAGCAGGGCGAGTTTAGAAGAACTTACGTTCATATTGCACCTGCCTCTGCCAATTGTTGTTGGCAACATGGCAGATCCGGGCGGGATGTCAAACTCAGTCTGTGGGCTGATCTTCGACCGTTCCCGTGATGGGATGGCGGGGTATCAATGTGATGAAAAAAATTGGGCGTGAAGAGATAGAAGTGAGAGTGTGCCCTCCCTACAGTTGCTGCTGGTTCAAGCACCTGTGTTGTAGCACCGTACCGGTCAACAGAGTGAGGTAAGGCAATACATAGGAATAAGTATCAATTATGTAGCCACACGGTACCAAATTTCAGCCCCAGTGTGTTTGGTTAGTCTTGTGTTCAGATTTTTTGGCGCAGTCACTTCTGATAGTACTTATACTTCCTAGGCCTAGACAGTGAATAAGACATACATCTGGAATGGGAATTCTCTAAATTTGTACTTATTTCCCATTTGAACACCTAGCCAGTGAATGCTGTACTTGTGGGACAGGAATTCTCATCATTCATATTTCATTCCTATATGGAGGGTGTTCAAAAAAGTGGCAGAACATATAATAAAAACAACCGATCTGAAAATACAAATATGACCAATAAGCCATCACCAAACAATTCAAAGACCAAGCCTAGAATTGTCACCCAAACTAGACCCAACCAATGATCTTCCTGTTTGTAACTCGTGATTCCCAAAATGTCAGACATGAACCACACAAACACTTGGAAGATTTTTTTGCTTCAAAGCTTAGCATGATAAATGTAACTATGGTTTATACAATGTATACAAACCCGGTAACTCACCCGTACACTTTTGAAACTTACCGTAACCTCCCTGTACACTCTGACGTTTTGAGAGTGTACCGGAAGGTTACCGGTGTTTTTCATTTGCAGTGACGCTACTGCGGACCATCCGCACCAACACTATGTTGACTTATTTGTACACACCAACAACACTCTTGCAATGTAATGACAATAAAAGAAACTTAATTGTAATTTAGATAAGAAAGATAATTAAAAACATAAAGCTACAGGCAGTGAAGTGAACGGGAGACCGAGCTCATTCTATGGGCTATGTTTTGGCCTTGAAGGTAGAATGAAATTAAATATCTAATTGAAAATTAGCTGTAGTAAAGCGTTTGTAAAAAAGGTTGAGTTCATCAGAACTCATCCTCATGTTGTACCCACCTCTGCCAATTGTTGTTGGCTAGATGGCAATGCTGGACGAAATGCCAAACTCAGTCTGTGTGCTGAGTTTTGGCCACTCCTGTGGGAGGCCTGTATAAGTCTTCAATCAAAAATGAGATGTGGTAAAACATTTGTTACAAGGTTGAATTCATCAGAACTCACCCTGAAATTATACTTGCCGCCGCCAATTGTTGTTTGCTAGACGGCAGTAGTAGGCGGGAGGCCAAACTCAGTCTGTGTGCTGAGTTTTGGCCATTCCCGTGGTAGGCCTGAAAATGTTTAATTGAACAAAATCGATGTGTGCTGTGTAAAATGTTGGTAAAAAAGGTTGAGTTCGTCATAACTCACCCTAATATTACACCCCCTGCTCACAATTTGTTGGCTAGATGGCAGCGGTAAGTGGGATGCCAAAATCAGTCTGTGGGATGATTTTCAGCCATTCCCATGGTAGGCTTGTAAATATTTAATTAATAAAAATGACATGTGCTCTGTAAAACAATATTAAGAAAGGTTGAGCTCATCAGTACTCACTGTCATATTATACCAGCCGCTGCCAATTGTTGTTGGCTAGACAGCGGTGCCAAGCGGGATGCCACTTCAGTCTGTGGGCTGAGTTTTGGCCCTTCCTTTGGTAGGCCAGTAATTATTTAATTGAAAAAATGATGTGTGCTGTATGAAACATTTGTAAAATAGGTCGAGTTCATCAGAACTCACCCTCATATTACACCAACCGCTGCAAATTGTTGTTGGCTAGACGGTGGTGCCAGGCAGGAGGACTAACTCAGTCTGTGCGCTGAATTTCAGAGGTTCTTGTGAAAGGATGGCGGGGTATCAGTGTAACTGAAAAATATGGAGATGAAGGGATAGAAGTGAGAGTGCACCCCCTCTACAGTTGATGCTGGTGCAAGCACATGTGTTGTATGTATGGTATGGTATTATACCCTACCATACTGTAGGTATATAAGTAGTATTTTGATTTGTGTAATTCTTGTTTTCGTATTTTCTTGGTACAGTCACTTCTTCTTATACATAACTATCACTTATAATATACTATGATCTATAAGAATGATCTTAAAAATAATATTAGGCCTAGCCAATGAACGACTTACTTCTGGTACAGGAATTCTCATCATTCGAACTTAATTCCTATTTGGAGGGGTTTTGAAAAATTTGGCAGAACACTTATGAAACCAACTGCTTTGTTAATGAAAATAGGACCAATAAGCTGTCACTATGAAGATTCAAAAACCAAGCCTAGAGTTGCCAGCAAAACTAGACCCAATAGATGTAGCTCGTGATTCATGAAATGTCAGTCATTTCTTACTGCAGTATGCTATCTTTACACTTTGCAGACTTTTTGTTTCAAAGCTTAGCATGATAAATGTAACTGTGGCTTAAGCAATGTATAAATAATCCAGTGAGCCACCCGTATACTCTTGAAACTTCTGGTGACCTGTCTGTATTTTACCATGCCTTCCCATCATGTGAACAGCTGAGACTCAGCCTACAGGCTGAGTTTGGAGTTTGGCCTCCTGCATGGCATTGCTGCTTAGCCAACAAAGATAGGACACAGAGGGGTACGTTTTTACAGCAAGTTTTTATTTACTTGTCCTTTTTCACCAATGTTTTGTGCTAGTATCACAAATATTTTTTCAATAAAAAAATACCTGTGGTAATGCCAACAGACTGAGTTTGGTCTCCTGCCTAGCATTGTTGCATAGCCAACAGGGATATGCAGAGGTGAGGTACATTTTTAAGGTGAGTTTTTAATAACTTGACCATTTTTGTGAGGGTGGTCACCCCATGGGATGTTGAAATTACACCACAACAGAGATTGATCACCTGCTTGTGTGTATATTCTTTTGGGCTTGAGTGGGATCTTGTGGCACAACGCCACATGACATTTCATCCAGAACTAGAATGCATGGGAAACCAGTTGAAAAAGAAATTCAACATCGCAACAGGAGATCCTGCCATGGCTGCTGGTGTTTGCGAGGCCAAGGAGACCAGACATCTCATAATTCAGAAGTCGGATTGCATCTAAGGTTCTGACTTCTGAAGACAATCCCTTCACTGTAGAGGATGTCAAAAATGAGTAAGGAGAAGTTGTTGATGCTACGGCAGAAGCAGAGGCAGAAGCAGAGGCAGAAGAACCTGATGTCAATGATGTCAATAATCGTGAACATGTCAACAATGATGTTACTTTGGGGGGGAGGGATCCTACTCATTGCCAAGGTAAGAAGTGGCAAGTGCTGTTGGAGATTGTGTAGGATCCAGTGCAGGAGATAGAGGCAGACGGGCTGTGTCACCTGATCAAAGAGTGAATTTTATAACATGTCTAACATTGTTCTTTTCAAGTTGAACGTCTAATGATGAAGACCGTGTCAGGTTCTTTCAACTCCTGTAAGCCGTATGAACAACAATCATAGTCATGTTGACTATGAAGAGCCTACATTCAACCAGCTTATGCTTATGATTACCAACTGCATATTGCTGAGATGAAGGAGCTTGCAGCAGATTGTGATTATGAGAGAGAACAGTGAAAGTCTCTTATGGAGAAGCAAAGGGAGGAATGTCAAAAGCTACCCTGCTGTCATGGCAGCATCCAGCCGCATTGAAAATCCTCTGGTGATTTGTACCATCATTAACAAATGCCAACACTGCAGAGACATACTGCTCCAATTTCCACCCATTGAAAAATCAATATTGCACCATTTCATTGGGAGCTTTTTCAATGCAGCACTTCAACCCATCCATAGTACCCGAAAACATTTCAAGGACAGTATGATGTGCTGCAACTATTGCCCAGTACTCGTCCAACTTTACTGTAGGTGAAATGTTATTCTTTACAAGCTCCTTGGCTTTCATGATTTCAACAAATTTGTGAGAAAACTGAGGATATTTTGCCTCTGGAGACATCACCAGGCCAAAAATCAACCGAAGGACAATCAACAAGCCCACTGTCCTACTTCCATAATGAAAAAGCCCCAAACAATCAGCTGTGTTCCTCAACCTTGGCTGCCCCATGGTCATACTTACTTTGCAGATGATGAAGCCATCTTCATCCACGAAAGGTGTGTATTGCTCATCCACATGGGGAAACAAGTTCATCAGGTATAAAACAAATGCATGCCAAATCCTGTAAGTGTTATTGTAGCCTGACCATCTCATGACATGCAAACACGATGGAAAAGTATTTTGAAACAGTCAGCATAATGAGAGTAACGGAATACATCACTGACAAATGTTCCAATCTTTTGCACCAAGAGTAAGACAGAATATCATACAATTTCATGAATATGCAAATGGCTGCTTCTTTGTCTTGGCGAAGACTTCCTTATCATACAATATCCATTGAGTCATGTTCCTCACCCAAGTCTAAGTATTGGGGCTAGCTACTGTTGACATGTCCCAGGTCATGTAAATTCTTCATTCCTTATGATGGTCAGCTTATACATTATCCAATAATACAAACAACATGCAATGAAATGTGCAGTTCATCATGTAGATTATACGCTATCACATGCTTTGGCATACATGCTATCCATTGCTATGAGGTCATACATCATGTCCTCGAGACCCATATCTGCTATGACATAACTCTCATCACTTTGACAATTCAATAGCTCACTATCCATTTACAATAGACAGTCACGCTGATAAGTCAAAACATACATTGTCTATGGTGCTTATTTCCAAATCACGAGTCACAGGATAAGTTCCATGGCTACCCTTCAGTGTCAGCCTGCACATGATGTAGATTCTATGCCATCACTTCCTTTGACAAGTGCATTCTCTGTCATAGTGGGAGTAAAACTAGTGAGTTTGTGCACTGTGTCCTTGAGACACATACATTCTACAACCCCACTCTCTTGATTTCAATAGCCCAGTCTACGTATACAAAATTCAGTCACACTAAAGTCAAGATGAACATTTTCTTTTTCGCCTATTTCAGGGCAGCATAAAATAGGTCTGTTCGTCACATCGTCAGTGTCATTTTGTACACAAAGTGTGGTTAGAGTTGTTGAAGTCAAATATAAATACATGACAATAGACACTGTTTTGCTTTCTGGGACAACTGTTATTTGTAGTCAACAGGTATATGATACATTGCAGTTTGGGCTACAAGTAATGGCACCCCCCATTACGGATTGTCCATACTTGACTCATGAAGACCAGCACATGTTGTTAGGCCACAACCTAGGGAAATTAAGATTCAAGGTCCAACTTTGCATAGCATTGACACTTGAGGAAAACACTTCAATACAAAAGGCAGGGTCCTTCAATTGCATTGTTCTCGTTTTGGATTGGCGCATTGTTTGAGATGCCTGATTGGCAACGACTCTCGCTTCACTGAAAGTATGAGTATACATGATATTTTACTTTAAAATGTAGATAATGGGTAGCATAGAAACATATCTCAATTTCCCCTAATCATGCTCTTGAATATAGTCCGGTATGACACAATACCATGCTATTGTGAGATCAGGTTTAGACTGCACTAGAAATTTTGCAGAAAACCCTGATTGCAGGAATTACAAACTTTCCCAGTGCAAAAAAGATTTTTCCAAAATTCAGTTAAGGACAAACATTCCATAAATAGTTGCTCTACTCATTACAGTGCTTTAGTTCACAGATGAGTATATCAGCCCAACCTGCAGAAATTTCAATTTCTAGAATATTCCTTAATCTTTAGAATATTGTGCCTGATACATCCTTTAGTGATCATGAAACCATAATTCAAAAAATATCTACTTGTACGACACAAAAACAAGAACAATGTACTGTATCCAACTCACAGAGACAAGGAAAGTCAAAGCAAAGGAATTTGAACATTGCTTGGAGAGCGTACACAAGCTTCCATAAAGATATCTGTACAAGAAGTGTGCCATCAATACAAAACTAATGCTCTGTGTCTGTGAGTGTAGGTATTTGGCACTTACATTACTGTCCCTTCACTCATTTGATACAGAAAGAATGGTAAGCATTCTCGAAGCCAACAATAAAGAATGGTAATAGCTACCATAGTGCTTTCTGGTGACAACTGTAATTTGCAAGCAACACATAATATATAATATTAGGCAACGCCATGTGGGCAAAAAAAAATGGTAGCACCCTCATTTTACCCCTTGGGGCACAATGGGGAGTCCGGGCGTGACGACACTATGATAATCTGACGTCGTCATGACATCTTTTGATACCTCGTTGTTCTTTCGACGTTATTTCATGGCTGTGTACACGTCAACTCGTGTTCTTTGGTCATTTAACATCTACACGTCAACTCACCGAGCATTTTTGGGATCATTGGAGTCATGCAATAATGCTCAGAATAGTATTTTGTCTCGTTCAAGCAACGTTGCATCGTTCCCCAAGAAAGATTCGTGCATAGTGACGTGGTATTCTTCGACACGTCTGCATGACATCAAACCAGCCGCTTCTCGGAGTGCTGACGTCATAAAATGACAAGAGTTCCGTCAGGACGACCAGCAACTTGCGCCTTGGAACATAGGGAAGAGAAATAGAAAAAAAGCTTTTAAGCTATCGTTCCAGAATCGTTCTCATAAACCAGTTTCTTTGTCTATCATCGCTCCAATAGAGGTCAAAAGCATCGCACATCAGCACAGTTTCAAACAGAATATACCGCTATCAACGAACCCGCGAAAACAACTATGACGTCCTCGGCTTCCTTCCATTCCGCTGCTCTTTCTATTCTCATCTCGACGTTGCCGTCCATCTGCGCCTTCTCCTCCAACAGATACACAACTCCCGCTCGTGTACACAGTCCGTTGTTCTATAGATCTATCCATCACGGCCCAGATGTTGAGCCTCTGACAGAGGAGGAAAAGTTGGGAGCTGATTACACCAAAATGAACAAAGAGTTAATTAACAATTTTGGTCCGGGAGTATTTGACGGCTTTGCTGACACCAATGATCAATTCGACGGCGGAGACAGTGAGATGGGCCTTACAGGTGACGGCACTGTCGGATTGAAAAACTGGGCCGGTGAGTCCGTGTTTCTACGTGTGCTCACAGGTCATCCACTTTAGCCCATCTTTCTCAGACTAATATACTTGCGTGTACCATCTTGGTCTAGGGACGTGACTCCTCACGTAGCGAGAACAATAGGCGCGAGGACGGGTGGTTATGAACCTCACGAGGAGGTGATTATGTCCCAAAGTATGAGCTACGCCGAAGAGTTGATGCATTCCAATCCTACTATGGATTTCGTTCGTGCCCAGCAACTCGAGAACTGGGCGGAGCAACGAGAAATATCCTCAACTAACAAGCATATGTACTACGAGCGAACTCAGGAGTCATATGATGTGAATATCAGTCATCACGATGAGGTGGGTTATCATTGGATTCTATTGTCTATTGTCAAGCAGGTTTTTGTTTCGCAAGTTATATTTCTGAACCAAAATGTCCCGCGCTTATGTCGCCAGGATGCTGTGCAGTTCTTTCATTCTGTTGAGGCGGGCGGAGATTACGAAGGCATGATATCCTTGAGAGCTCCTGTTCATGGTGTTGCGCGGTACGACATCATGGTACGTGGAAGGAGCTATGGTGTTAGTAATTGAAGGTGTACACTTTCGTAACACTCTCTTGTTTTCTCTGGACTTGTGCAGTTGAAGAACCCGTACATGGGATTCGCCAAGTTTCGCGCTGCATTTGATGGAGACGGAAGTAACAACTGGCATGTAACTCCAAGTGACGGCGTATTGAAGCAGAATGAAGATACTCACTTCGCTGTGACATTCCGCCCTAAGCATCCTGGGGTATCTTCTGGATATCTCGTGATAGAAACACAGGTGAGTGCTGATTGCAATCCATTTTATGCGAGAGGAGTACATGAACTTGAATAGACTCGGTAAGCACTGACATTGTATTGTTATAATTTTCAGGACTTCAAGAAAACGTGGAAGGTCGTTGGAAGCACCGGTGACCAATATGAATTCTGACCATGCTATCGTTTTCAGTGCCAGAATGTATCTTTCCACTTTGAGTTGTTTTGAAAATTTTAGAGGTCGAATCCTTGAGCATTGCCTTGGACATAGAAATAGAGATTGCTGAATCAAGAGAAGAAGTAGCTCCAGGACATTTTCACTTACGGGCCTTGATGCTATATTTAGTGTAACATTAAGAATTCTTAAAAGAGACTTAAACTATTCTTCGTCGCCTTTCTTACGTCATCAGTTGTGTGAGGCACTGTTATAACGGTTGTTAAGAATAATGAGTGTGTGACGACAATTTGATAGTTTCTCTTCAGGGCATGTCCTTTCCTCACATTTGGACTAATGACACCTTACCAAGATATGTTATGTCCTCTCAAAAACAACAGGATTATTCACACATCCTGAAGTCTTCCACCCACCAGGTTTCCGTGTTGGCAACAGCCCACCCGCATACAGAACTCATTGACATGCTGTCCCCTGTGTATCTGATCCCAACAGGCCATATTTGCACAGAGCCTCGTCTGGCGTTAGTTTGAGTATGCATTTGGGGTCCAGTTTGGGATTGCACTGTGCTGTATCTTTTTCAAGTAGCGGTTTTTCGAAAGAGTCCATATCAAGTGCATATGCATCACTATCGTGACTTGGTGCAATGAAAACCAAGAAGCCAGCGGCTGCAGCTGTGCACACTGCGGTGGGCGGAGATATTCATGAATTCTCTCCTTTGCAGGAATAAAGGCACCGACAATTTCAATCTTGGGTTACCCAGTGTCGGCGGAGAAAGAAATGCTGAGACTGAGTGTGATAGTCCACCAACCCTGACAGCTCTAAATTGCACGTAACTGTTCATGACACCAAATATATGTTAGTAGCCATTTGTAGACCCCCCCCCCACATGTCTATAGACCCCCTGTCTATAGACTCCAAGAAATTTGGCGAAAAACCGTTTGTAGACACCAACCTGTCTATAGAATGTAATGCGGGATCTATAGACTATTGCATGAGAGTCTATAGACCCCCCCCATGACAGTCTATAGCCTGATCGAAAAGGGAGGTGTGGGTCTATAGACTACAACAATTAGTCTATAGACCCACCAATCCCTTTTCGGTGAGTCTGTAGACTGTTCGTGACTGACACGTGTGTTTATAGAGGAGTCTATAGACTTTATATTTCAAATCGCTCACTGGTCTATAGACTCTGCCGGCAAGGGCAATAGTCTATAGACTCAACAATATTAGGTGCTAGTTTATCGACCCTGTTGTATTTTTTATTGCATTAGTCTATAGACTCTAGATTACATATTGTTGACTAGTCTATAGACTATGTCAATTTGTTGGGATAGTCTATAGACTCTTCGATCAATAAAATACTAGTCTCTAGACTCTATTGTATTATTTTAGATAACTAGTCTATAGACTATATCAAGACATCAAGGATACTACCATCCAAATGATTAGTGTGTGAGTACTTTTCATGCAATGCAGTGTTGTCTTTTGTTGGTAATGTTCGCATTTTTGACCATGTTCGATCAAAAATCATTATTCTCCTGTTATTCTGTGCAATCAAGTTAAAAAGGCATTAGACTGAACATAACAGCTTTACATGCAAAGTGCCATGAGGTTCTAGTCAGAACAAAACAGTCTACAATTAAATCTGCTGAGTTGCATAGTGTGTGTGATATGCTCTCAACGTAAGCTAATTTCACGCATGGAACAACATCAAAGTGAATGAGATCATCTGTGTATGTTGAG
Source organism: Cyclotella cryptica (assembly GCA_013187285.1). Classification (NCBI taxonomy): domain Eukaryota; phylum Bacillariophyta; class Thalassiosirophyceae; order Thalassiosirales; family Thalassiosiraceae; genus Cyclotella; species Cyclotella cryptica. The sequence goes on from JABMIG010000237.1 coordinate 133,520, forward strand.
TTCTTGGCTCCCTTGAGATCGTTTGTCCGTGTGGTGGCATGTTAGTGCGACTTCAATATCTTTGTGGCATGTCATAGGTTAGGGTATGGTGAGGTTCTTTTGTGTGGCATTGATCTCGTTGTACCACCATTTTTGGTGTGACACAAAATTATTCTATGGGTCCTTGGTTTACAAGTACCATTCATTGCAAAAGTCAATACCTAGATGGTAACCAAAGGTAAAACAACAATATTACCTACACAGATATGAAGTAAGATTTAGATATATTTTTAAAGGTTATCACCCATGAAAAGATCATGACTACCCATGCATGTCAAACACAAAAACAATTCATTTACAGGTATTTCCAAGAAGTAACCTCGCGATACCTAGAATACTCAATAGTGAAAAACGTGCCTTGCGGAGAAGAATGAGAAGAAGACACATCTCGATTACTGATAAACAAAGATTTGTTCAAGAAAAAATCTTGATTCCACTTAACTAAATTAGATCAAATCCTACAACTCTGTGCACAAACACGTATTGTAACAAGTGCATTCAATGATTCTGATCAGATTCTGATCAGGTTCTAACAATTTACTTGAGAAATAAGACTATTTTTGAGAATGACATGACTGCTATGAGTTTCCGGTCATCAAGTCACATTACAACTGTTATACTTTATAAATAGACCAGCTCCTGCAACCTCTACGGCAATGTATAGCCCTCCAGCCAATGAGAGCCGGGGAAGGTGGTATTACCTCCATAATGGACAGTTTATGATTGGGCAGTCAGGTTTCTAGACACTTTTCTGCTAAACCAGTTCAGATAAAACTGTAACGCAGCAGGTTGTCATCACCAAGACTACAAATGCCCCCTAGAGACTGATCAAGAGAAATACCTGTAATTTTATGACACTTGTGGTTAGGAATATATTCTCTGGTCTCGGTTACAAGTGTTGATAGTGCTTGGGGTTGGAGAATTCAGGTGACAAATTTTGAGTGACAGAAGGCCAATATCTATTCTTTGGAATATTTCGAAATGTTTTGTGAGGGTGTGAGCTATAAAGGAAACTGCTCCTTAACAATAAAAACAGAATCTATGAAAGCATACAGTAGAACAGCAATCCTTTGGAGAATATAAAATTGCCATTATCAGTGTGTTGATGGAAGAAAGGAATTGTTGGAAAAATCATGCTCAAAGAACAAATGGCACACAAGACTGTCTTTACAGTATGGACAGAAAGAAGAGGCATTGCTATTTGAGGCACATCAAATTTCATCAAAGCATAAAATTGAATTAAAATTCCACTTGTAATCAAACATCACAATTAACATCATAAAGTACCAATTGTTTAAAATAGTTGGAACAGGATGGGGTACCTTCAATTTTAGTGTTCACTTGATCTTCTCACTCTCAATCAAGTGATTTATCACCTACCAATACTCAAATTAATTGTAAATCAAATTTGAATACAAACCCCCTATGTAATTGTTTGAAACACAATTGTGTGACACACTCAGAGTTGGTTCTATTTTAATTGGATGACAACTCAGATTGAATTACCTTGGCTCATTCCAGAACAAAATAACATGAGACACATCATACTTCCTCTGCTGTTCAAACTGTGCAACATCAAATACACCTGCAGCTGATTAATGAGAAAAGACAGAAGCAAATACTATAATATATGATCCATCCCAACCCGATACCCGAATGAGTTGTATATTAGAATGAATTCAACAGACTCATGGTTTGAAATACAGTTATGGTTTATGTTCAGGATTTTGTTTTGTTTTGTTCGCTGGTAATTTTATTCATATTTTGTTGAGTAATTTCAGGCAAATCTCATTTACTTTAATGTTTAAACTGCGCAACACCAAATTTGTCGGCAGCTGACCAACAGGAAAGACAGAAGCAAAATATTTAAAAACATGATCCATCACCAACCAATACTCAAATAAATTCGAAATTTAAATTAAATTCCATGCATTTAGGATTTAGGTTGTGCAAATCTTTATAATATTATGATAATTCTCAAGAATTGAACATCTCATTTGTAAAAACTTCCTCTAGAGAGACTACTATATTCACAAAACACTTGCATGTATTTTATAGTAATGATAATTTTCATGCTTCACTCAAACAAGACTTCCTATCTAATGGAATGGGCTTGTATTCAAGAAATAAGCTTTTTGCAAGAAATATGTCTATTTTTGAGACACAAAAATTGTCATATTTCCCTCTGATAGTATAATGTTTTACAGAAACCTTATAAATAAAACATAAGACTCTTGTTTACTGAGAAATAACATATATAGTTGTGTAGGTCTCCATTATAGTCCTATTTCTTGCTGATAGTCCTATTTTTGCAGAAGGCTTACTTTCAAAAATAGTTTTATTTTCAGGACTATATTTGAGAAATGAGCCTTCTGCAAAAATAAGACTATTGTTGAGAAATAAGCCTATTCTGAAAAAGTAACAGTCAACAACACGGTTGAGCCCCAACAATTTGAACCAGTTACATTATTACACTCTTACCGATGGCAACATCTTTCATGTGATGTGTTTCGCTTGTTTAATGGTCCTGAATGATGGCACACCCACAAATTTCACTCAACATCATTATTTACTTGTTTGGAGTAAAATTATGTTGAATATTCAGAATCTGGTTTGATTTTAATTGCTAGCAACTTTACTCATATTGTCTTGGGCGATTGTAGAATAATTTCAGATGTATACTCCTTACTTGCTGTTTAAAATGTGCAACACCAAATTCATCCACAGCTGATTAATTCAGTTTGATTAAGGTGACAACAGAAAAACATACTGCTGAATCAAAATCATAAATGAACAAACTTTTATGACTATTAAATTCTCATTTATTGAGGAAAACGGTTCACAATTTTCCTGTGGAATTGTTTCGCAGCAGTTTGACAATGAATAGGTCACCCCTGAGTGGAGATGCAATGACAAATATTTCTGGACATAATTGATTTGAAGTTTCAAACAAATTCAAGAAGATTTTTTTAACAAGATAATGTTGATGAGTTTTTAGAAGTAAATGATATGCCATATTCATTAGTTGATTGTCATGGGATGATGTGCATGCTGATGGATGCAAATCTGAGTGAGTTGTTTAATCCATCACAATTTCTTTCATCTTAAGCTTGCATGATTGATTTTCCAATCTCCTGCCCATCTGAAGCACTAAGGTAGCTCAAAGGACATAATTTCAACTTTACCTTTCTTTTCCTAATCAACTTTCCTGCCACTAGTCTGCCATGTCATGAACCATTTGAGTCTTTTTGCATCCCAACTCTGCCCACTTTCTATGTGACCCAAACTGTTCTACTACCCTGGTCATTTGTTCACCCCTCCTGAAAGATTGTTCTCCAATGTTCTCTTGCTTCTAAACTGTTGATTGTTATGTCAACAAATGAATTAACAATAGCAGCTAGTAGAGTAATCAATGGATAACATAAAATAATTCATTCTGCAGATGCAACAATTTACTATTGTATGATTTGCTTACCATTTTTTGTGAATTATATTTGTTTTCCACATCCACAAAACTGTGGGGACTTGCAACAGAATTGTCAATTGGGGGGCACACAATCCTTTGTGATGGCTGAATTGTTTGGATTCAAAAAATGGTCACATGGGCAATATTTGATGCAAAATGAGAGTGCAATGATTTCCCCCCTCTCCCATCTCCCATTTGCAATGCTTAGAGTGGTTTGTGTGGTGAAGTTTGGGTGGTTATGATGGGTGCAAGGGGCAAAGAAGAGATAAAATACATTGTACAACCCTACTCTCTTGATTTCAATAGCCCAGTCTACGTATACAAAATTCAGTCACACTAAAGTCAAGATGAACATTTTCTTTTTCGCCTATTTCAGGGCAGCATAAAATAGGTCTGTTCGTCACATCGTCAGTGTCATTTTGTACACAAAGTGTGGTTAGAGTTGTTGAAGCCAAATATAAATACATGACAATAGACACTGTTTTGCTTTCTGGGACAACTGTTATTTGTAGTCAACAGGTATATGATACATTGCAGTTTGGGCTACAAGTAATGGCACCCCCCATTACGGATTGTCCATACTTGACTCATGAAGACCAGCACATGTTGTTAGGCCACAACCTAAGGAAATTAAGATTCAAGGTCCAAATTTGCATAGCATTGACACTTGAGGAAACACTTCAATACAAAAGGCAGGGTCCTTCAATTGCATTGTTCTCATTTTGGATTGGCGCATTGTTTGAGATGCCTGATTGGCAACGACTCTCGCTTCACTGAAAGTATGAGTATACATGATATTTTACTTTAAAATGTAGATAATGGGTAGCATAGAAACATATCTCAATTTCCCCTAATCATGCTCTTGAATATAGTCGGTATGACACAATACCATGCTATTGTGAGATCAGGTTTAGACTGCACTAGAAATTTTGCAGAAAACCCTGATTGCAGGATTTACAAACTTTCCCAGTGCAAAAAAGATTTTTCCAAAATTCAGTTAAGGACAAACATTCCATAAATAGTTGCTCTACTCATTACAGTGCTTTAGTTCACAGATGAGTATATCAGCCCAACCTGCAGAAATTTCAATTTCTAGAATATTCCTTAATCTTTAGAATATTGTGCCTGATACATCCTTTAGTGATCATGAAACCATAATTCAAAAAATATCTACTTGTGCGACACAAAAACAAGAACAATGTACTGTATCCAACTCACAGAGACAAGGAAAGTCAAAGCAAAGGAATTTGAACATTGCTTGGAGAGCGTACACAAGCGTCCATAAAGATATCTGTACAAGAAGTGTGCCATCAATACAAAACTAATGCTCTGTGTCTGTGAGTGTAGGTATTTGGCACTTACATTACTGTCCCTTCACTCATTTGATACAGAAAGAATGGTAAGCATTCTCGAAGCCAACAATAAAGAATGGTAATAGCTACCATAGTGCTTTCTGGTGACAACTGTAATTTGCAAGCAACACATAATATATAATATTAGAGAGGTCTTAACAACTTTCCTTACGCAAAAAATCTTACGCGTGATGTTTTTATTGTCATGTGGAATTTACATGTAATCGTAAAGTTGCGTGCGTAAAATTTTTCGCGGAAGGAAGAATGAAAATGAGGTGTTTTCCTTACGCATTTTTACAGAACCCCAGAAGGAAGAATTTCATACAGGAACTACTATATGAAATATTCTTCCGCATCTTTAATGACAGGAATCACAATCTGACCTCATATTTACATGTAATCGTAAAGTTGCGTGCGTAAAATTTTTCGCGGAAGGAAGAATGAACATGAGGTGTTTTCCTTACGCATTTTTACAGAACCTCAGAAGGAAGAATTTCATATAGGAACTACTATATGAAATATTCTTCCGCATCTTTAATGACAGGAATCACAATCTGACCTCATAACAATCCTATGGTAAGGTACCATATATACGATATGACTAGTATGGTACCGTTACAAAATGCGACGTCACTACCATACCTCTCTTGACATGATTCTTCAAAGTGGCGAAAGAGTGATCTACCCAGGCATTTGGGGACATTTATGACCATTTGGAAAATTAGAGCAACCAGTACCATACTACCTCTAGGTGGACAAGTTATCAAGAAATAATGTCAAAACTCCTCGGGGTCCGTGCCACAAGTAAAAGCATTGTAGTACCATATTGTATAATAGCACACACATGGGAGACACCGACTTTTGCCATGTGAAGAAGATTGTGTGTGTGACAAGCCATGTGACATATGAGAAGCCTAATTTTGTTGTGGTGCGGAAGGAAGGATGTTATCGCTGACAAAACTGGCACCTTCCGGAAAATGCATCGTCGTCATAGATATTCCGACAATCGCCAAAATTGAGGTCCCCAAGTCACAAACACATCATCGTAAGGAAGATTTTTTTGCGTAAGGAAAGGTGTTAAGACCTCTCTATTAGGCAACGCCATGTGGGCAAAAAAAAATGGTAGCACCCTCATTTTACCCCTTGGGGCACAATGGGGAGTCCGGGCGTGACGACACTATGATAATCTGACGTCGTCATGACATCTTTTGATACCTCGTTGTTCTTTCGACGTTAGACGTATTCCATGTCTGTGTACACGTCAACTCGTGTTCTTTGATCATTTAAGATCTACACGTCAACTCACCGAGCATTTTTGGGATCATTGGAGTCATGCAATAATGCTCAGAATAGTATTTTGTCTCGTTCAAGCAACGTTGCATCGTAAGACTGTTGGTCTTCCCCAAGAAAGATTCGTGCATAGTGACGTGGTATTCTTCGACACGTCTGCATGACATCAAACCAGCCGCTTCTCGGAGTGCTGACGTCATAAAATGACAAGAGTTCCGTCAGGACGACCAGCAACTTGCGCCTTGGCACATTGGGAAGAGAAATAGAAAAAAAGCTTTTAAGCTATCGTTCCAGAATCGTTCTCATAAACCAGTTTCTTTGTCTATCATCGCTCCAATAGAGGTCAAAAGCATCGCACATCAGCACAGTTTCAAACAGAATATACCGCTATCAACGAACCCGCGAAAACAACTATGACGTCCTCGGCTTCCTTCCATTCCGCTGCTCTTTCTATTCTCATCTCGACGTTGCCGTCCATCTGCGCCTTCTCCTCCAACAGATACACAACTCCCGCTCGTGTACACAGTCCGTTGTTCTATAGATCTATCCATCACGGCCCAGATGTTGAGCCTCTGACAGAGGAGGAAAAGTTGGGAGCTGATTACACCAAAATGAACAAAGAGTTAATTAACAATTTTGGTCCGGGAGTATTTGACGGCTTTGCTGACACCAATGATCAATTCGACGGCGGAGACAGTGAGATGGGCCTTACAGGTGACGGCACTGTCGGATTGAAAAAACTGGGCCGGTGAGTCCGTGTTTCTACGTGTGCTCACAGGTCATCCACTTTAGCCCATCTTTCTCAGACTAATATACTTGCGTGTACCATCTTGGTCTAGGGACGTGACTCCTCACGTAGCGAGAACAATAGGCGCGAGGACGGGTGGTTATGAACCTCACGAGGAGGTGATTATGTCCCAAAGTATGAGCTACGCCGAAGAGTTGATGCATTCCAATCCTACTATGGATTTCGTTCGTGCCCAGCAACTCGAGAACTGGGCGGAGCAACGAGAAATATCCTCAACTAACAAGCATATGTACTACGAGCGAACTCAGGAGTCATATGATGTGAATATCAGTCATCACGATGAGGTGGGTTATCATTGGATTCTATTGTCTATTGTCAAGCAGGTTTTTGTTTCGCAAGTTATATTTCTGAACCAAAATGTCCCGCGCTTATGTCGCCAGGATGCTGTGCAGTTCTTTCATTCTGTTGAGGCGGGCGGAGATTACGAAGGCATGATATCCTTGAGAGCTCCTGTTCATGGTGTTGCGCGGTACGACATCATGGTACGTGGAAGGAGCTATGGTGTTAGTAATTGAAGGTGTACACTTTCGTAACACTCTCTTGTTTTCTCTGGACTTGTGCAGTTGAAGAACCCGTACATGGGATTCGCCAAGTTTCGCGCTGCATTTGATGGAGACGGAAGTAACAACTGGCATGTAACTCCAAGTGACGGCGTATTGAAGCAGAATGAAGATACTCACTTCGCTGTGACATTCCGCCCTAAGCATCCTGGGGTATCTTCTGGATATCTCGTGATAGAAACACAGGTGAGTGCTGATTGCAATCCATTTTATGCGAGAGGAGTACATGAACTTGAATAGACTCGGTAAGCACTGACATTGTATTGTTATAATTTTCAGGACTTCAAGAAAACGTGGAAGGTCGTTGGAAGCACCGGTGACCAATACGAATTCTGACCATGCTATCGTTTTCAGTGCCAGAATGTATCTTTCCACTTTGAGTTGTTTTGAAAATTTTAGAGGTCGAATCCTTGAGCATTGCCTTGGACATAGAAATAGAGATTGCTGAATCAAGAGAAGAAGTAGCTCCAGGATATTTTTAACTTACGGGCCTTGATGCTATATTTAGTGTAACATTAAGAATTCTTAAAAGAGACTTAAACTATTCTTCGTCGCCTTTCTTACGTCATCAGTTGTGTGAGGCACTGTTATAATGGTTGCTAAGAATAATGAGTGTGTGACGACAATTTGATAGTTTCTCTTCAGGGCATGTCCTTTCCTCACATTTGGACTAATGACACCTTACCAAGATATGTTATGTCCTCTCAAGAGCAATAGGATTATTCACACATCCTGAAGTCTTCCACCCACCAGGTTTCCGTGTTGGCAACAGCCCACCCGCATACCGAACGCATTGACATGCTGTCCCCTGTGCATTTGATCCCAACAGGCCATATTTGCACAGAGCCTCGTCTGGCGTTAGTTTGAGTATGCATTTGGGGTCCAGTTTGGGATTGCACTGTGCTGTATCTTTTTCAAGTAGCGGTTTTTCGAAAGAGTCCATATCAAGTGCATATGCATCACTATCGTGACTTGGTGCAATGAAAACCAAGAAGCCAGCGGCTGCAGCTGTGCACACTGCGGTGGGCGGAGTGAAGATATTCATGAATTCTCTCCTTTGCAGGAATAAAGGCACCGACAATTTCAATCTTAGGTTACCCAGTGTCGGCGGAGAAAGAAATGCTGAGACTGAGTGTGATAGTCCACCAACCCTGACAGCTCTAGATAGCACGTAACTGTTCATGACACCAAATATATGTTAGTGATATTTATGAATTCTCTCCTTTGCAGGAATAAAGGCACCGACAATTTCAATCTTGGGTTACCCAGTGTCGGCGGAGAAAGAAATGCTGAGACTGAGTGTGATAGTCCACCAACCCTGACAGCTCTAAATTGCACGTAACTGTTCATGACACCAAATATATGTTAGTAGCCATTTGTAGACCCCCTCCACATGTCGATAGACCCCCCGTCTATAGACTCCAAGAAATTTGGCAAAAAACCGTTTGTAGACACCAACCTGTCTATAGAATGTAATGCGGGATCTATAGACTATCGCATGAGAGTCTATAGACCCCCCCATGACAGTCTATAGCCTGATCGAAAAGGGAGGTGTGGGTCTATAGACTACAACAATTAGTCTATAGACCCACCAATCCCTTTTCGGTGAGTCTGTAGACTGTTCGTGACTGACACGTGTGTTTATAGAGGAGGGGTCTATAGACTTTATATTTTAAATCGCTCACTGGTCTATAGACTCTGCCGGCAAGGGCAATAGTCTATAGACTCAACAATATTAGGTGCTAGTTTATCGACCCTGTTGTATTTTTTATTGCATTAGTCTATAGACTCTAGATTACATATTGTTGACTAGTCTATAGACTATGTCAATTTGTTGGGATAGTCTATAGACTCTTCGATCAATAAAATACTAGTCTCTAGACTCTATCGTATTATTTTAGATAACTAGTCTATAGACTATATCAAGACATCAAGGATACTACCATCCAAATGATTAGTGTGTGAGTACTTTTCATGCAATGCAGTGTTGTCTTTTGTTGGTAATGTTCGCATTTTTGACCATGTTCGATCAAAAATCATTATTCTCCTGTTATTCTGTGCAATCAAGTTAAAAATGCATAAGACTGAACATAACAGCTTTACATGCAAAGTGCCATGAGGTTCTAGTCAGAACAAAACAGTCTACAATTAAATCTGCTGAGTTGCATAGTGTGTGTGATATGCTCTCAACGTAAGCTAATTTCACGCATGGAACAACATCAAAGTGAATGAGATCATCTGTGTATGTTGAGTTCTTGGCTCCCTTGAGATCGTTTGTCCGTGTGGTGGCATGTTAGTGCGACTTCAATTTCTTTGTGGCATGTCATAGGTTAGGGTATGGTGAGGTTCTTTTGTGTGGCATTGATCTCGTTGTACCACCATTTTTGGTGTGACACAAAATTATTCTATGGGTCCTTGGTTTGGTATTGTTTTTAGTGTGGTAGGGCTGGATTTGTGTTCTGTGCAGCAAATATGTTTTCCTCGATCTTTTTGTGGTGAGTTCGAAATAATGCAATTATCCTTATTTTTTACTTTTCCTTGGACCAGAGGAAGTGCAATATCTACATTATCCTGCCCTCTCAACATTCTATCAGATTTGCTTTTTGTGTAACATCTAGGTTTTCATGCATGAAGAAGAAACCTTTTTCTTGAAAGAACTGGAAGAGTTGCGCATTTCCCACCGAGAATACAGTAGAAGGCAGTTATACTTCTTGAGCGAATCATACAATTGCGTGAATCAGTAGATGTGAGTGGCCGGATGACTTTCTTTTACTGCATGGTGTCATGTCTTGGCTTGAGACTGATCGGTTCTTGAATTGCTCGTTGTACTCTTTGTCAAATACTATACATCACTATTATTGAAGTGAATGAACAAAAATGGACCTTCATCTTTTTTGTTAAGAAGTAATGTGCCAGTACTTAGCAATTTTTAGTACTAGCAGTCTACTTTAGTAGTTGATTTTTTTCATTTCCTTATCCATAAGATGAAAATGTCTTAATGAAAAAATGTTGATGCCTCTACATTTAGTACACACCAGTTAGACCTTCTCTTAACTATTTTGTGTGTGTAATAACTATTAACATTTTCGAGCCATAGTAAGTATAAGTCTGTGGAACGTGGTGTGGAACTGTATTTGTATATTGATATTCGAAACAGCATATCATATCCTAGCCTTATATTAAATCCGGATAATTTATCCTCATAGAAATCGATATCCTCATTATCTATCCTTTACATACTATATTATATCCTAATATATCCAGATTATATCCCGATATCCTTTATGGCATTATTTCTAATAAAAATTTCATGAAATATATTTTCCGTTTGGAAACTCACAGACATTTCACCCAAGGCAACCTCCCCAAATAATTAGCATGCACTCAAGTACCGTACCAAACTGACTTCATGCACTCTAACACAAATCGACCGATGGCCCAGCTTTAAGAAATATATCCCACAAACACAAGCACAACCTTGACGCAACCTCAACTACAATAAGAATCAGTTTGGCATCAGAACAAGAAGGATTTCGGAAGATTTCATCTGATGCTGGATTTAACAAGAGGGAGAATTTGGATGTATTCATCAGATGTAGGAGTAGTCTTCATTGGACGCAGGATTGGTATTGTATTCATCAGATGCAATACAGATTCATCAAATGCCACATTCCTCTTCATTGGTCACAGAAATATTCATTGGATGCAACATCTGAATCAGTTCTCTCTCTCCGGGTTTTTTGTTTGTTTCCCTGTGGATACTAGATTAGTCTGCATTTCAACTCTTCACTTGATACTACTTATTTCTGTCATTCACTGTTAGTGAATGCACTTAAACAAACATTATTTCTCACTTTTTCTCTGTTTTATGTTACAGAGACTAATTATATATAGTAATTCCTTCATTGTGACATCCTACATTATGCCGCGTAAGAACAAAGCAAAGTCTGCTTCTCTTCAGGCTGATGTAAATGCACCTATTAGTGACAAGGATAGGTTTCAAGCAATTTATCCTGAGGGTTGGCAGGACTTTGCAAATCCCAACGACAATCCCAACCATAGGTATGTTGTCTATTGTCCAAGAATAATTAACAAAGAGACCAACAAAAGATGTGGCAAGGAAACCTTTGCTGTCACCAAAACAAAATATGGCAATTCAGTGAGGCTGATCCTTATTTACAATAAATTTTCAAATATTTTTTTTTCTCGGACATTATTTCATTTCTTTCTCTTAATCTACCGTCCTTATTTAAACTAAATCCACTCTCAACAAAATTTCATCAGTCTGAAAATTTTGTTTAAATTTTTCCCGCCACTATTTTCAACAAAATTTCTCTTAAATTTAGTTGAAAATAAATTCTCAATACTAAATCTGGCGATGCCCAGACGTCCCACCAGAGCAACTGTGCGCAATTGTATTATATCGTGTCAATTAACAGGCAAGGACGACCTCCACCCCTTTACAAAAGAACCACGTGATGAACAACACCCCCAGAAACAAGACACCTTTTGACGAGTCTTATTTGACACTATGATGTTAATAAGACTGTTAATAGGACTCGTAGGGATCATGCAACAACACTGCCAACACTGTAGCACTATGTCGACTTCAGTAGCAATAGCACAATATCTGCAGTGCTTCACCGTCATGATTGCACGGACCCTTTCATTTCTTCTGAAGAGAGCATTTTTTTGCAATCATTTTGCATCATTTGACAAGGGGGATGCAATATTGAGCCCCAGTCAACAGTACACAACAACCAACCCCAGTCAACAGTACACAACAACAAACCTTAACTCTCTCCATGCTCCAAACCTCCGATCTTCTTGTCCAAAGATCTCTTTTCCTAACCTAGTCTACCCTGTCAATCATGCACCCTTCTTCTCTTGTTGCAAAAGCCCTCTTTCCCTTCCAACATCCAAGATCCAAAAGGAATTATTCCCATGGAACCGAGTTCGATTTCTTCAATTATATGAGGCAAAAAAGAGACTCAGGCGAGAAGATATCAATGCTACCAAAATGCAATACTATCACAGTTGTCCGACGCATCACTGGACAAGGAGGGATAGGGGAAGACTGAAGAGGAGGAAGACTAGACAAAAGAGAATTTTCCTTGCCAAACAATCCGAAGATGGTTTGCTGGAGCCCGTAACACCACAAGAATCATTATGGTATATTTTGTACGTTGATGCCCCCAGATTAATGACAGTCGATTCTTGAGCAAGTTTCAATGCAGGTTCCGTTTGCCATACAGCAGTTTTCTTGGATTACTTGTGGATCCAATAAAAGAAAATTGGTTCCCTCGATGGTCTACGAACAAAGTAAGAAAGAGAAGGAAACCAACCTCACCAATACAGCTACTTCTTCTGGACAGTTTGAGATACCTTGGTAGAGGTTTTTCATTAGATGAATGCAAGGAATGCACTGCAATTTCTGAGGGAATTCACTGTGTCTTCTCATAAATTCATCAAAATAGGTGCAACAGTCCTATTTCCAAAGTATGTCATTTCGCCAACTAACAATGTGGGTGCTGCCAATCATCTTGCTGAATACACCATGGCTGGTATGCCCAGCTGTATTGCATCAGTTGATTGAACACATGTAGTCCATGAAAAATGTTGCTATGGATTGAAACAGATTCATACTGGATTCAAAACCAGTGCGACTACCAGATCATTCAACCTGGGGACAAATAGTCAGTTCCACAACTATCATGGAATGATAAGACTCTAGTCCTCTTTGATTCATTCCTACAAGGCATTAAGACAGGCCGTACTCTACAAGACAATGTATTTGAATTGTTGGAAGAGAGAGAGGAAGGAGAAGTTATCAAAGTAAAGTATCAGGGAGTTTGGGCTGATGTTGATAATGGTTACTTGTCTTGGGCAGTAACCATTCCACCAATCTCACATACACAGTATCGGAAAGAAATCAGGTGGTCTGAATGGATTGAATCTATGCAAAAAGATATTGAGTGTACATTTGGCATTCTAAAGGAAAGATGGTGCATTTTGAAGAGTGGTATACGGCTTCACGGTGTTGAAAGTGTCGATAAGATTTGGCTCACTTGCTGTGCTTTTCACAATATGGTATCAGAAGTTGATGGATTGGACAAGCCATGGGATGGAATTAATGTACCAACCAGTTTGTGGGATGGAGATATGGGGCAATTAGAACATGATGATGTTCCTGCTTCATTTCACCAGCTTCTTTCTCCAGCTGATGTGAGGAATTATGACTCTACGTCACTGGGTACTCCATTCACATCTGAAACTGATAATGCATCAACAAACCTTGACTTTGACGAAGACTGCATAGAATCAGGTGAAATACGAGTTGTACGATATCTCCCAATGGCTTACTTTCGAGGGAAATTGATTGATCACTTTGATATTATGTGGTGAATGAATCGAATGGTTTGGTCAAGATCCCGACGGAAATCAAAGACTTGCTATGTTGATGCATTATAATCAGAAGTATCACATAATAAAGTAAGTACTCTCTAAATGATTAATCATCACCGTCACTATCATCTTCTTCCTGATACAACACATGGATTTTCTAAGCAGTATTAGTTTCCTTTGCAACACTGCCTTTGATAGTCAAGTCGACTACACCCATAGAATTATGGCTACATTTCGAGAAGGACTGCACTCCTTTGCGCTCAATAGGAGTGGACTCAAGGTGATTTAGCTTTGCTTGTGTTGATTCAATCTCTTTCTCGATGGAATTAAAGTTATTTTCCAATTTCTCCGCTTTCTCAAGTTTCCCCAATTTAACAAATGTGTCCATGCAAGTTCCATAGATTTCGAGCCTCTTACTTAGGGAGCGAAGGATTTCACTGAGGCGCATGATTTCACAGACTCTTTTGTATCACACTCAATCTGGGCTTCTCTCTGTTTGATTAATGCGACCTCCATTTGGCTATCCGCACCCAATGCCATACCAGGATGACTGTTGCTTGCACCTCATTCAAAGTCTCTCTTTTTATCCTTCTCCTCAGTTATGTCCTTGCAAACAGCCTTCCTCAAATTCCCTGTACTATTCTTTGGCCCGTCTTCAAACAGGACTTTTAGTTGACGGCCGGGTGTAGCAAAAGTGCAACCAATAGGGCCCCATGCTATGAATGCAACGAAACCAGAGGGGTTGTACCCCGTAGGTGGGATATCTCCTGATTCCAATTGTTCTTCCCACAAAATAGTAGTCGATTCTGGTATTTCCTCATCATCAATGCCCCCGGTATCCACATTATCTGCTGAGGCAGCATTAGCAGCAGTATTTGGCTGGATTGTAGTCATCACAACAACTGGATTATTTCCATAGAATCTCTCCCAATTGTAGACCTGAAATAGAAGGAAATAAATGAAATCAGCAATGGTCTTCCCCGAGAAGAAATGTACTTTCCACCTTCTTTGAATATAATATTTGCATCGATAGCAAGGGGAACCAAAGAGAGCATTTTCTTTGCCTCTCTAATGACATTTTGAGCACTTGTCATTCAGGTTCTGCGCTTATCAACGTGCCGTCATTTGATTTCGTCTTTGTTGCAATTTGGAATCTGTTATTTGACTTATGAGCAACGTATACTTGAGAGGGGTCATTCATCAACATGGAGTTTAGAACCAGCTTGTTATCACTGTTATGATTCTGCTCCCAGAAGAGAAGGCGCTCTTCCCAGCTAAGAATTGATCTTAAGCAGGGGTGGTTTCGGTCCACCATTCCGCAGTAGTCAGAATATTTGGGATTTTTGTCCAAATATGTTAGTTGGACTGATTCTTTCTTCCCAGGTGATGCCGTCTTCATGTCAGAATAGATCCAAACTGCAATTGCATTGCGGATTAGAATGGATTGAGTAGGTGTCATCGACTCATGAGTTGAATGACTGGGAGTGGGGATGGGAGTTGTAGCTCTTCAAGACTTTGGGGTATTCATGGTGAATGATGCTCTTATGTGTAAAGTGTGTGGTGTCTGGGGTGGTAGTATGGTTGACAAGATGTTTTGATGGTGGGTGGTCCCTTCTATGAG
Source organism: Cyclotella cryptica (assembly GCA_013187285.1). Lineage (NCBI taxonomy): Eukaryota > Bacillariophyta > Thalassiosirophyceae > Thalassiosirales > Thalassiosiraceae > Cyclotella > Cyclotella cryptica. The sequence continues at coordinate 149,061 of JABMIG010000237.1, forward strand.
TTAGGTCGATGGATGATGGGTTGATGGATGATGGATCCAGTTTGCCACATTTTTCAGTGGCTGGGAAGTTGCCCCAAACAGGAAAAAGGGAAAATTCCTCAAACAGGAAAAAGGGAAAATTCCTCTGTTTAATAGCAGAGTAGTATGATTTTTCTTCAAATAATATTGTATTAATCTGGTTTTTAATAAAGACGGTACGATATACATCGTAAAATATCTTCATCAACTAAAATAAATTTATTTTAAATAAGGACCAGCCTGACCCATCTCAGGTCATGCTATGGTGGATGTGACAACCTTGATGAAATTGTGAAAGCACTGAGGAAGGAGAATGGTGGCAAGGTCGAGAAGACTCTTGCTGACATGCTTGGCATGAAGTTAACACCCATTGAAAGGTCATTGTTGCCTTTATTGAGCTTGCTGTTCTTGAATTGATCCCATTCTCCAAACTTCAGAGTGTTACTTTCAGGAAGCACTTAAATGTGGAACCTGTTTCAGTCGAAGTCATCCAAGACACAATAATTCATTTGATGTTCATTGTTGAAGAGAAGATCAAGAAGGAGATGGTGGGTAAAAAGGGATGTGTCATCCATGATGGTTTTAGCAGATATGGCACCCACTACTTTGGGTCATTGTTCAGTATGTGAATTATTTGAAGGATGAAGGTAAGTATGAAGTCGTCCAGTGTTTATTGAGTGCAGGACCATTGGGTTATTTTGAAAATGAGGAAAACAGGGATACTCAGCAAGAGAAGAGAAGTGCTATGGTATCACAGACTCAAGATGAAAGTAGCAGCGACAGCGACAGTAGAGAAGATGATCATGACATCACATAGGATGTTGGGGGAGAGAAAGAGGTATTTACCATTTTGTTCATTGGTATATTGACACAATAAATTCCATTTATTTATGAAGCTTTGTCTGTACTTCTTCTGTAGGACAAGGTGTCTGCCTTGTTTAATGCTCCAGTTCATGTCAAACACTTAACTGAACTGTTTGAAGTCTCTCATTTGATGAAGTTTCAGACTTTGTTGTTTGCCAAGTTGCAGATAGCGCTAATTTAAACCCCAAGATAGCAAAAGATCTTGGCTATCCTCACGTAGTCTACCGCAACCACTGTTTGAACAACAGTGGCAAAGAGACAGAAAAGGACACCCCTGACCTGGGTGAATTTCTTAATTCCGATCATTATGTTCACACCTCTATCACTGGCAGCAACAAACTGTCGGCAAATCTTGCCAATGCTCAATCGGCTACCTCTACTTGCATGAAGCTCAAGTCCAATACCAGATGGAACAACATTTGTCATGTCTTACAGAGTAACTTGAAGTGCAAACATTATCTGAAGGATATAGTGATTATCCTTGCAAGGAAAGCATCATGCTGAACAGAAATCCAATGCCATGATCCTTCTGAGACTTCCTTGGTTGCAAGGAATGCTAGGAAAAATCTGCCCTGCAGACTATTTATGTCTCATTCACTACTAACAGTTCAACTCTGTCAACTCTGCCAAACCCACCAGGAGAGACTCCTGCTATGAAGGCTGTATCCTATCACCAACAGAATTTGGCATTGTCAATTATGTCATTGACAAAGAATCCAGCAGAACGTCAGCTGAGTTTGATTATCAACCATTTTGTTATCACTAAAGCTCTTCCTTTCTGTCAACCAGAATGCCCTATATTGAATAGGATGCTTCTCCTTGAATGGAACATGAACAACCTGTACAACCAACCAAGACAGGATGAGATGAGTAGTGCGTAGCTTGATGAAAACTGCTCAACCTACCAAACCTCCTTTCTTACCATGCTTATACTGGTTCCATTGTGTTGGGTTGGGTATCTAAGGGGATGGGTCAACCATAGGAATAATTCCCATAATGAACATTCTTGTGGCATCTACTGGTAACCCAAATTGCATCATTGACATAATTGATTGTTCAAGACAAGCAAGTGAAGATGGAGATGGAAAGAATGTGTTTGTCAGCAGATGCTGCCTAAGATGCAATTCATTGATCCTAATGGGAACCTATTTGATTGGATCTCATTTGAGGATGCTAGCAATGCTCAGAAAGCAGATTCTTTCATTGAACAGTACTTTACTTGCTGCATTGTATAAACTGGAGTGGAACACACTGTCTCAATTCTCTTAGGGAGAATCATTGCCATTGCTCAACAAAGGAAATGTGTGGATTTGCCAAAAGGCGAGATGATAGCAGTGTGTCTTGTGTATTTGTGTACTATCCTCCTTCCCTTTTGGTATTATTTAGCTCGTGGAAGTCTTTGTTTTATGAGACATATCCCGCATGATATCTTTGGGAATGACATCCAGGTGCACAACATAATGGTAGAATGCGTTTAATCATTGAAAATCCCAAATGCTTGATGCAGGTGGAGATGTCCTTGAGTTGCTCAGTGTACTATGCTTGAAGGACACTATAATGGAGGCTCTCATTAGTAAACTGTTTGTTGAAGCGATTTTCATTTCATGAATGAAACTGTTCATCACGAAGGCTTCTGGGACTTACTTTCTGTCATCTGCCAATGTGCTTGAGCAATATTCTTGATAAGTAACAGATGCCAGCTTGTCCCCATGAAAAATTCCTCGATGATTCTACTTCTAAGATAGTATTGCACACTATTCACAACCAACATATTTATATGATTGATACAGCCTGCTGTTGCACATCATGCTCACGAACTGGCATAAGCAAAGTATCCATGGCAAACATTAGCAAATATTATAAGTAATTTTTTTTACTTAAATTATAAACTCAAGTACTTCCCCTTTTACAAAGAAGTACTCAAAGATAGAGAACACAAGTTTTCTACAAAGGAATTCATGTGTAATCATACAAAATACTGGATTTAGTATGCTTCGTTTTGTACATTAACACAAACCAATTTATGTAGGTTTCTACACAGTTTCATGTCAATTACACGATAAATGCATGATCATGATTTTCATCAATTATCATTATGCAATAGTTTAATACTCATAATTTCACTTTCATAATCTACAACACATGTAAACGAGTATTTTCTTTGTTTTAGAAGGGAGTTTATGTCTGGATGGTGTGTTATTTTTCACTTAAGAAGTTAATCGGATTTTATCCATTAAGTCTCTATTTTAACAACGGAAGTTGCCAGGGACCAAACAATGTCCATCCATTCCATCAAAATCTGCATCCAGATAAACATCAATCTTCAGCTCACCGAGGGAATGAGAATAAGACCACAACAACATTTGTCTTTGAGATATTGACCAATCCTATTCAATACCATCTCATGAGATCTCCTTGGACAAAACATGTACCTAGCACAAAAATTGACTGCATAGGCAATTTCAGGTGCTTCATGTCCAACATGATAGCGACATCTCTCAATACAGGATTACCATCAGCAGCTTTGTTTTGGCATCTAAGAAATGCCGAACATCAAGAATGCTAGTAGGGAGAAACATGAACAGTTATTTAAATTGGTTGCCCGAGCAGATAAACTCTATGATGATGTGTGAGCTTGCAATCATCACAGAATACATCAAAGTGAAAACACCCTCGTGTCTGTCAAATGAGAGATTTCATCAGCATCCATCTCCCAGAGTCATTCATCAAACCACATCTTATCTGGATTGTTCCACCAGTACCCAAAGAAACTGAACGCTCTACCCATATGATGCACAGTGCAAGATCCTGAGAGATAGTAGTACCATATGAAATCTATCACAAGCATCCTCTCTACCAAATCCAAAAGGCCACTGCTGGGGTGCAGGCATCACAATCTGTATCCATTAGATACAAAGTCTCCAGCCTAAGTTGAATCCTAGACAACAAACATTCCTTCTTATGGATGGCTTTGCCTTGCCTACTATGAGAACATTGGTGCTTCTGTTGCGCTTACTCACAGGAATAACACATAGGGATATGGCAAATTGGTGTTAACAGTAGGCAGATTGGTCTCATTTCCATCATCAACAACATCTTTGTTCTCCTGCATCATTTCTTGAGTCCTCTGAGCATCAACACCCAATTTCTAAAGCCAAGTTGCAAGATCCTCCTTAGGATCATATAGATTAGATCTCCACTCAGTCCCAAGATAACAACGAATATGATCCTTCCTATCATCTTTCCATGGTTAGTGACCACAGAAGTAAGAGAGGGTGCTTCAAACACTGAAGTGTACTAGGGAAATCAACGATTCCAACTTGAGATGAAACTCCGTTTTTGATTCTTGCTGCAAGACTGCATGTTTGTTTCATTCAAGGTATTATGTTTGCACCAGGCAAGTAGAGAAAGCTCCAAACTATCCAGTGCTCACAGTCGTTTATGATGACAATACCCAAGTACCAATTGATAAGGCAGCTGTCTCCTCATTTTGATTTTGTGTGCCCACTTTGGCCATGGCCAGGGTATATGCTGTAAAGAACTGTGGATTTGCCGGGGGGCAATCATTGAATAAAAAGACAGTGACAAATTCTCCAACAATATCCACTACAACACCATTATAAAATCAAACTGCCGCAAAGAAATGAAACTAATAAAATCAAGAAATTCTGAATAAAAATGGATAGGTGTTAGGTGATGACCAAGTCAGGATCTCTCCATGTTGCCATTTCAATCCAGACTACACCTACAATAGACACTCACACTGAAGTCAACACATCCGCAACTGCCTGTATTGCAGGATAAGTGTGTGTTTTCATGTTGAAACATACATTATAAGTGGCAAATAAAGTCATCACTGTAATTTGACATAGATCACATGAAAATTTGTCATCTACATTTGACTGTTCTGAGCATTTCTATTCTTTGCTCACTATTGTGTTCTTGTTAACATTTTGTACATGCAGGTGAATGGGCTACTTCCATTATTGAAGAGTATTCATCACTTTCCAAACCAGCGAAATTGAAATCCAAGAATTCCCCAAATCTTCAAGAAAAAACCCTCAGTTCAATGTTAAGCATGAATCTTCCAAGACATCCCTTCACAGCACTGCCAAGAAATTAGGTGTTGTGACTGATGAATATGAATCTGGAGATTCTAAAGAAGATGTTCTTCAGTTAGGTCAAGCAAATTAGTTAGAGAGAAATACAGTGGAGGTGAGGGTGGAGTAGTATTGTTTTGGAAACACACAATGGTAATCAACCCAAGTATTTTTCTTCATGACATTTTTCCAACCATTTTTGATGGTTCTGCATGCAAACTCCTCTGTTTGGCTGGGGGCGCATTTTCTTCTGTCACCTGTCTTGGCATAGCCAGGGTTCTCAGGTATTCGGCATATAGAATCCTAGCTGTTGGTGGAGATAATAGAGAAGAATGGGTTATCTGATGACAGTGACGGTTCTGAAGAGTCTTCTGCGATATGTCAATTGACATATCCACCACTCCAACAAAGAAGTTACAGCTGATGATAGTTCCTATGATTCTTTGAACAACTTGATGGAGAGAATTAAATAGAATGACTAAGTAATCAATCAGAATAGTTCTGTGAACTTCTTCGATTTAGGAATCTAAGGCAATGGTGCTGTGTTATGTTGTTCCTTTATGAAGAGTTCCTCATCATACAATATCAAGTGAGGCATATTACTCACCCAGCATAAGTATTGCTGCTAGCGACAGTTGGCATACCGCAGATCAAGTAAATGGTTACCTTTGGAATTATACCTTATTGTGTGAGGCACATGCACCCACTAACCATGCTGAGATGAGCCACCTTAGCTTTAAACAAAATACCTCCTCTGTTTCAATGATTTTTCTTCTGTCTAGCTCACTGCAAAAAAATTGTAGCAGCTGCTAGTAATATCTAGCTAACAGGCACTTTGTTTTGCCAGTCTGCCACTGGAATTGCTTCAGGAAAGACCTAAAACCACAGGTATTTGGAGGAGCTTGTGACACTGACTTTTTTATTAAGGAGCACATAAAAACTTTCTTGGAAGGGAATAATAGTGGGGATGAGATGTTTACCAAAAAAAACTTTCTTCCAAATATTATTTTGATGAAAGGAACCTTTAGATATGCAATCTCTCATGTCAAATATAAAATCCCATAAAAAAAGTCCACTGGGAATGTCCTCATTTTTGAGGTACAGTGATTTTCATCATTTTTTACTAGTGACTGGACTAGTGACTGGACTAGTGACTGGACGAGTGACTGACTAGATACACAGTGTTGTGGTTATGCAACGACAATAGTCATCTTGAATGTGTAGATACAATCACATCATGTATATTGCGGTTTTCTGCCTTGTTTCCGTTGGTCATTGTGGTCTCAAAGTCTTTTTTCTATTATCAGCATCAATGACCCCCTAAAACTTTTCCAAAACACTTATACAAGGTTGAGGGAAACATATTATTTCTTGTGGATAGTCTAATTTTTTTCAGAAGGCTTATTTTTTGAGAATAGGAGGGATCACCACTTAAAATAATACTGGTTCACGTAGCACCTGAAAATTGCCTCATTTCTCAAACGTAATCATATTTTTTGGAAAAAAGGCATATTTCTCAAAAATAGGCTTATTTATAGTACTATTTTCAAGAAATAAGCTCTATTTGAGAAATAAGACTATTTTTGAGAATGACATGACTGCTATGAGTTTCCGGTCATCAAGTCACATTACAACTGTTATACTTTATAAATAGACCAGCTCCTGCAACCTCTACGGCAATGTATAGCCCTCCAGCCAATGAGAGCCCGGGAAGGTGGTATTACCTCCATAATGGACAGTTTATGATTGGGCAGTCAGGTTTCTAGACACTTTTCTGCTAAACCAGTTCAGATAAAACTGTAACGCAGCAGGTTGTCATCACCAAGACTACAAATGCCCCCTAGAGACTGATCAAGAGAAATACCTGTAATTTTATGACACTTGTGGTTAGGAATATATTCTCTGGTCTCGGTTACAAGTGTTGATAGTGCTTGGGGTTGGAGAATTCAGGTGACAAATTTTGAGTGACAGAAGGCCAATATCTATTCTTTGGAATATTTCGAAATGTTTTGTGAGGGTGTGAGCTATAAAGGAAACTGCTCCTTAACAATAAAAACAGAATCTATGAAAGCATACAGTAGAACAGCAATCCTTTGGAGAATAAAAAATTGCCAGTATCAGTGTGTTGATGGAAGAAAGGAATTGTTGGAAAAATCATGCTCAAAGAACAAATGGCACACAAGACTGTCTTTACAGTATGGACAGAAAGAAGAGGCATTGCTATTTGAGGCACATAAAATTTCATCAAAGCATAAAATTGAATTAAAATTCCACTTGTAATCAAACATCACAATTAACATCATAAAGTACCAATTGTTTAAAATAGTTGGAACAGGATGGGGTACCTTCAATTTTAGTGTTCACTTGATCTTCTCACTCTCAATCAAGTGATTTATCACCTACCAATACTCAAATTAATTGTAAATCAAATTTGAATACAAACCCCTATGTAATTGTTTGAAACACAATTGTGTGACACACTCAGAGTTGGTTCTATTTTAATTGGATGACAACTCAGATTGAATTACTTTGGCTCATTCCAGAACAAAATAACATGAGACACATCATACTTCCTCTGCTGTTCAAACTGTGCAACATCAAATACACCTGCAGCTGATTAATGAGAAAAGACAGAAGCAAATACTATAATATATGATCCATCCCAACCCGATACCGAATGAATTGTATATTAGAATGAATTCAACAGACTCATGGTTTGAAATACAGTTATGGTTTATGTTCAGGATTTTGTTTTGTTTTGTTCGCTGGTAATTTTATTCATATTTTGTTGAGTAATTTCAGGCAAATCTCATTTACTTTAATGTTTAAACTGCGCAACACCAAATTTGTCGGCAGCTGACCAACAGGAAAGACAGAAGCAAAATATTTAAAAACATGATCCATCACCAACCAATACTCAAATAAATTCGAAATTTAAATTAAATTCCATGCATTTAGGGTTTAGGTTGTGCAAATCTTTATAATATTATGATAATTCTCAAGAATTGAACATCTCATTTGTAAAAACTTCCTCTAGAGAGACTACTATATTCACAAAACACTTGCATGTATTTTATAGTAATGATAATTTTCATGCTTCACTCAAACAAGACTTCCTATCTAATGGAATGGGCTTGTATTCAAGAAATAAGCTTTTTGCAAGAAATATGTCTATTTTTGAGACACAAAAATTGTCATATTTCCCTCTGATAGTATAATGTTTTACAGAAACCTTATAAATAAAACATAAGACTCTTGTTTACTGAGAAATAACATATATAGTTGTGTAGGTCTCCATTATAGTCCTATTTCTTGCTGATAGTCCTATTTTTTGCAGAAGGCTTACTTTCAAAAATAGTTTTATTTACAGGACTATATTTGAGAAATGAGCCTTCTGCAAAAATAAGACTATTGTTGAGAAATAAGCCTATTCTGAAAAAGTAACAGTCAACAACACGGTTGAGCCCCAACAATTTGAACCAGTTACAATTTATTACACTCTTACCGATGGCAACATCTTTCATGTGATGTGTTTCGCTTGTTTAATGGTCCTGAATGATGGCACACCCACAAATTTCACTCAACATCATTATTTACTTGTTTGGAGTAAAATTATGTTGAATATTCAGAATCTGGTTTGATTTTAATTGCTAGCAACTTTACTCATATTGTCTTGGGCGATTGTAGAATAATTTCAGATGTATGCTCCTTACTTGTTGTTCAAAATGTGCAACACCAAATTCATCCACAGCTGATTAATTCAGTTTGATTAAGGTGACAACAGAAAAACATACTGCTGAATCAAAATCATAAATGAACAAACTTTTATGACTATTAAATTCTCATTTATTGAGGAAAACGGTTCACAATTTTCCTGTGGAATTGTTTCGCAGCAGTTTGACAATGAATAGGTCACCCCTGAGTGGAGATGCAATGACAAATATTTCTGGACATAATTGATTTGAAGTTTCAAACAAATTCAAGAAGATTTTTTTAACAAGATAATGTTGATGAGTTTTTAGAAGTAAATGATATGCCATATTCATTAGTTGATTGTTATGGGATGATGTGCATGCTGATGGATGCAAATCTGAGTGAGTTGTTTAATCCATCACAATTTCTTTCATCTTAAGCTTGCATGATTGATTTTCCAATCTCCTGCCCATCTGAAGCACTAAGGTAGCTCAAAGGACATAATTTCAACTTTACCTTTCTTTTCCTAATCAACTTTCCTGCCACTAGTCTGCCATGTCATGAACCATTTGAGTCTTTTTGCATCCCAACTCTGCCCACTTTCTATGTGACCCAAACTGTTCTACTACCCTGGTCATTTGTTCACCCCTCCTGAAAGATTGTTCTCCAATGTTCTCTTGCTTCTAAACTGTTGATTGTTATGTCAACAAATGAATTAACAATAGCAGCTAGTAGAGTAATCAATGGATAACATAAAATAATTCATTCTGCAGATGCAACAATTTACTATTGTATGATTTGCTTACCATTTTTTGTGAATTATATTTGTTTTCCACATCCACAAAACTGTGGGGACTTGCAACAGAATCGTCAATTGGGGGGCACACAATCCTTTGTGATGGCTGAATTGTTTGGATTCAAAAAATGGTCGCATGGGCAATATTTGATGCAAAATGAGAGTGCAATGATTTCCCCCCTCTCCCATCTCCCATTTGCAATGCTTAGAGTGGTTTGTGTGGTGAAGTTTGGGTGGTTATGATGGGTGCAAGGGGCAAAGAAGAGATAAAATACATTGTACAACCCTACTCTCTTGATTTCAATAGCCCAGTCTACGTATACAAAATTCAGTCACACTAAAGTCAAGATGAACATTTTCTTTTTCGCCTATTTCAGGGCAGCATAAAATAGGTCTGTTCGTCACATCGTCAGTGTCATTTTGTACACAAAGTGTGGTTAGAGTTGTTGAAGTCAAATATAAATACATGACAATAGACACTGTTTTGCTTTCTGGGACAACTGTTATTTGTAGTCAACAGGTATATGATACATTGCAGTTTGGGCTACAAGTAATGGCACCCCCCATTACGGATTGTCCATACTTGACTCATGAAGACCAGCACATGTTGTTAGGCCACAACCTAGGGAAATTAAGATTCAAGGTCCAAATTTGCATAGCATTGACACTTGAGGAAAACACTTCAATACAAAAGGCAGGGTCCATTTTTCTCGTTTTGGATTGGCGCATTGTTTGAGATGCCTGATTGGCAACGACTCTCGCTTCACTGAAAGTATGAGTATACATGATATTTTACTTTAAAATGTAGATAATGGGTAGCATAGAAACATATCTCAATTTCCCCTAATCATGCTCTTGAATATAGTCCGGTATGACACAATACCATGCTATTGTGAGATCAGGTTTAGACTGCACTAGAAATTTTGCAGAAAACCCTGATTGCAGGATTTACAAACTTTCCCAGTGCAAAAAGATTTTCCAAAATTCAGTTAAGGACAAACATTCCATAAATAGTTGCTCTACTCATTACAGTGCTTTAGTTCACAGATGAGTATATCAGCCCAACCTGCAGAAATTTCAATTTCTAGAATATTCCTTAATCTTTAGAATATTGTGCCTGATACATCCTTTAGTGATCATGAAACCATAATTCAAAAAATATCTACTTGTACGACACAAAAACAAGAACAATGTACTGTATCCAACTCACAGAGACAAGGAAAGTCAAAGCAAAGGAATTTGAACATTGCTTGGAGAGCGTACACAAGCTTCCATAAAGATATCTGTACAAGAAGTGTGCCATCAATACAAAACTAATGCTCTGTGTCTGTGAGTGTAGGTATTTGGCACTTACATTACTGTCCCTTCACTCATTTGATACAGAAAGAATGGTAAGCATTCTCGAAGCCAACAATAAAGAATGGTAATAGCTACCATAGTGCTTTCTGGTGACGACTGTAATTTGCAAGCAACACATAATATATAAGACTGGTTGCAGCCACGGATGCCATATTTTCAGTTGCTAAATATTTTTGGTGACCGTCGGAGTGTACGTTGTCCAAATTTTTAGAAACCGTTCCTGATGATGCAGACACGGTCACCAACATTGATTTTTTACGGTTACTATAACAATAAAATCAATTACACGTGGAAGCTAGCCCATTATTTTTATCATCACATCTCTCCACCAGCCAACACCAATTAAAACGCCATCTTCGTCTCTCTTCCACTGTTCTCTTTGCATAGGATAGTCGTTTACCTCAGTCGTTTGGATAACCATGAAGAAAAACATAAGTTCAATGGACGTCAGCTGCTTGACCGCATTCTATAATGTCATCATTCGTGCCTGGGTCTTGACCGCCGTTGCGTTTGTAGATAACGAACGCAACCCATCACACATTATGCCATCAAGGGATGATATGGAAGCGTTAGTTGAGGAATTCATCAAGAAATACAACGTTGGGTATATCCTAAGGGATTCGTCTCCCGCTGATACTCTCCCAAATAAGAAGAGGAAGATGGTGGATTATGATAGGCTCAGAGCGTCGGAATGTGTGAGATCAGACTGGTACAGCCCGTACCCAAGATTTGATGATCGTCAGTTTGAACGTACGTTCCGAATTAAGAGAAGCATGGTAGAAAGTATACTGTCTAAACTGGTTGAAAATGATTCGTTTTGGTTGCAGTCCATCAATTGCTGTGGGAGGGAATCAATTGACCCAATTGTGAAATTTCTGGGAGCGCAGAAGCTGATTTGTTTCGGTGTATCATTTTCTGCTTTCAAAGATTACTTTCAGATGGGAGAGAGTACTGCTAGGCTTTGCTTAAGAAAGTTGACAAAAGGTATTGTATTGTGCTCTTCAATATCTGATTATTATCTTCGAACCCCATCAAAATCTGACGCCCGAAAAATAGTTGCATTGCATAAGAAAGTTTACGGCATTGATGGATGTATGGGATGTCTTGACGTGACAAAAATTCATTGGGGTGCATGCCCTGTTGCATGGAAAGGCCAATTTGAGGGCAAGGAAGGGTTTCCTACCATTGGACTTGAAGCGGTCTCGGATTACAATCTATGGATTTGGCATAATGCCTTTGGTTTCCCTGGATCTTTGAATGATATAAACGTATGGGATAGATCACCACTGTTGGAGTCCATGTTGGATGGAAGTCATGATGAAATTGATTTCTCTTTCGAAATTGATGGTCAACAATTTGATCAACTTTACTACTTGGTCGACGGAATATATCCTTCTCTGTCTCGGTTCCTTGCCACTGTTAACGACCCAACAACTGCATTGGATTGTTTCTATGCTCCGAAGCAGGAGGGGTGGAGGAAGTCTATTGAACGTGCATTTGGTGTCTTGAAGAAGAAATTCCTTTCCATTGGAACAAAGTCTGTGTTGTATCATCGAGAAGACATGTTCTATCTTGTTACCGCAACAATTGTAATGCATAACATGATGGTTGAAGAAAGAGTTGACAAAGACGAAGACGAGTCTGAGAACTTTTACGACATTGGAGACATGAATTTTAATGCCAGTTGTTTGGAAGAGGAGGAATCGGTAGACAGTGATGACAGTGCAGAAAGCAATTTAAGTACAGCTGTGGGGAATTACGATCTGTCACATGTCCATGATAGCAGACTGAAATACGCTATCATCCAGAGGCGTTGGAAAACACTTTACTCAGATGAAACTTCATTGAGACTACAGGATGCTGTGAAGAAATATGTATTCAAAAACATTTTGGTGATGATGGAACCTTAAACACAACTGAGTTTGCGGATGACTACGATCCATTGATTTTTTAAAGTAACGCCGTCAACTGATTTTTTAAAGTATTACCATTAACAAAGTTGCATGTACTCTTTCTTAATTGGTAGTTTTCGTTGTTATCATACGAAACAAGCAAATATGTTCAATAAACTCATTTAACAATTAAATTTTCTGGACACAAATGTAACAAAGTTTGCGCAGCTCCGCGTCCTTCCCGTTGCTCTCTAACCAATTCACGTTGCATGCATGATGAAACTTATTAAGTTTTCCACAACTACCCTGACAAGTATCCAACGGAGGTCCTCCGCCTTCAAACACACATACCGGATAATTGCATGTCTCACAATCTCCTACATATGTATTTCCTTCTTTATTTTCCACTTCTCCATCCCGTTCTCCACCAGCCGCATTGTTAGATTCAGGTGAAAATGCCTCTGTAGAATAAATCAATAGGCGGCAACGCTGGAATCTTGAGTTCACCATCGTCAACGTCAAGGTCAGCATCACCACTATGATCGAACTGTTGAGTTAACTCTTTCTCGCGTTTCAATTTAGCCATCCTCAACGCAAGTTCCTCGTTTTCCATCTGCAATCGAAGACGTTTGTTCCTTGCTTGTGCGTTGATGAGGTCGAAAACCTCAGAAAAGTACTGTTCACGTAACTCTGGTGGAGCCATGGTCATCACCTGATGATTCGCCATGGATTGCATAATCTCGTTGGCTTGTGACATCCCTTCCTGGATTGTTTTCAGTGATGAGCTTGTGACCTTTGTTTGAACGATGGATTTAGCAACACTTTCAGTGACCTTCTCTACTACGAAGTCTGTCGCCTTGGCTTTCTTGGAGCTATCCCTACCACCCGGTCGTTCACGATCTGCAACAGCAGCACTAGGAAACTTTCTTGATGAGTCCATGTTACCTACAGATATGTCATCACTTACTTTTTTGCTCGACATCCTTTTGCGTTTCACCCCAGACTTATCGTTCGCCTCTAGGACAGATCCAAACTTCGGATGATTAGAGAGGAACAGATACGCTCTCATATACGGTTCGAACTTCTTGGGCAAATTTTCCTGGCTTGACTTGAGTACAGGAGTCTCATGGACTTCCAGTACAGATCCATATCAGGATCATCCTTTAATTGCCCAGATGTTGGCGGATTTGCAGAGACGATGCCAGCAAACTTCTGGATCGATGGCTGGAGGCGAGTGTACCATTGGCTCTTGAGGGATCCCTTGGGACGGTCGTCTGGGAGATCTCTCCAAGCAGGATCGCTCTCGCGATTCTTGTTGGCCTTTGCGATGTATTTGTTGTACTGGATGTGGACACGTGTCCAGAAAGCGGCCGCCTTCTGATCAGTCCCGGTGGTAGGATCCTCCGACACGGCCATGAAGCTTCGGGCCAGGATCAGCAGCTCGTCGGGTGTGTACCCAAATCCACGGGAAACCATCTGGTTTCCACGGGAAGCCTATAGATTTATAATCAGTATAAAGAAAGAGACAAGGTAAATGAAGACGGGGCATAACAAAAACGATCGACGCACCGTGTTGCCGCCCTTCCTTGCTGTCTTCTTTTTTGCCCCGCGGCCTGCAGCCTTGCTCTTTTCTGCAACAACAGCAAGGGAATCATCTTCCTCATCAGAAGAAGTACTTGCACTGGTATTCTCAATCGTGGTATTACTTCTAATTCCCTTGCCCCTAGCCTTGCTTTTTTTGGCAACGACAGCAAGCGAATCGTCTTCTTCGTCGGAGGAACTTGCCATTGGATCCTCGAACGTCTCGTCGCCGTCGTCTGCGTCCTCGAAATCCAACTTATTCGCATGATGAACGGTGGGGAACGTCGAAGGGACTTCTTCTTCACTGTCGTCACCTGAGTGCGTCAGTTCGCCTGCTGTGGGATTAGCATCCTTGTCGCTAGCAGACTGTGTCGGAGTTCGATTAATTATGCGCCGAAGTTCGTTGTGATCTACGAGGCGTTAGGCGTTCTGACATGGGCAGGGTGCCAGCGTCGTCGTCGCTGCTCGACATTTTCTGTGATTCGATTATTCTTCTGTGGTGGTCACGCGATGATTCGTTTAAGAACTTCCAACAAACAAAGGGGGGTAGCACACCGAGGGCGTTCCACCCAAACCTACAATGTTTTGAAGAGAAGACCAGCCGTGAACATGAAACGCGGAGTCCACAAAGTACCATGGTCTCCCATTGCCTCGTCTCAGAAATGGGATTGATGGCTTGGAGAATGGGAGGCAGCAAGAGAATACTTGACCGCAACAAAGGAATTCATATCTAAATCTGTGTAGACATCAATTATCTGAGTTTCCATTTTTCTAGTGCCTGAAAAATCGAAATGGCAACGTTCACCAAATGAAGACGAAAAAGGAACCCGTTACCAAAAAAAATTACGTTAACCATTTTTTTGGCAACTTTAACGAATTCTTGCCGTGGCTGCACTGGCAGAGTTAGGGGTCTAGTTACCATTTCGGCGAAGTGGGTGACAAAATAGTGAATAGATGGTAAATTAGCAACCGTGGCTGCAACCAGTCTAATATTAGGCAACGCCATGTGGGCAAAATAAATGGTAGCACCCTCATTTTACCCCTTGGGGCACAATGGGGAGTCCGGGCGTGACGACACTATGATAATCTGACGTCGTCATGACATCTTTTGATACCTCTTTGTTCTTTCGACGTTATTTCATTGCTGTGTACACGTCAACTCGTGTTCTTTGGTCATTTAACATCTACACGTCAACTCACCGAGCATTTTGGGAACATTGGAGTCATGCAATAATGCTCAGAATAGTATTTTGTCTCGTTCAAGCAACGTTGCATCGTAAGACTGTTGGTCTTCCCAAGAAAGATTCGTGCATAGTGACGTGGTATTCTTCGACACGTCTGCATGACATCAAACCAGCCGCTTCTCGGAGTGCTGACGTCATAAAATGACAAGAGTTCCGTCAGGACGACCAGCAACTTGCGCCTTGGCACATTGGGAAGAGAAATAGAAAAAAAGCTTTTAAGCTATCGTTCCAGAATCGTTCTCATAAACCAGTTTCTTTGTCTATCATCGCTCCAATAGAGGTCAAAAGCATCGCACATCAGCACAGTTTCAAACAGAATATACCGCTATCAACGAACCCGCGAAAACAACTATGACGTCCTCGGCTTCCTTCCATTCCGCTGCTCTTTCTATTCTCATCTCGACGTTGCCGTCCATCTGCGCCTTCTCCTCCAACAGATACACAACTCCCGCTCGTGTACACAGTCCGTTGTTCTATAGATCTATCCATCACGGCCCAGATGTTGAGCCTCTGACAGAGGAGGAAAAGTTGGGAGCTGATTACACCAAAATGAACAAAGAGTTAATTAACAATTTTGGTCCGGGAGTATTTGACGGCTTTGCTGACACCAATGATCAATTCGACGGCGGAGACAGTGAGATGGGCCTTACAGGTGACGGCACTGTCGGATTGAAAAACTGGGCCGGTGAGTCCGTGTTTCTACGTGTGCTCACAGGTCATCCACTTTAGCCCATCTTTCTCAGACTAATATACTTGCGTGTACCATCTTGGTCTAGGGACGTGACTCCTCACGTAGCGAGAACAATAGGCGCGAGGACGGGTGGTTATGAACCTCACGAGGAGGTGATTATGTCCCAAAGTATGAGCTACGCCGAAGAGTTGATGCATTCCAATCCTACTATGGATTTCGTTCGTGCCCAGCAACTCGAGAACTGGGCGGAGCAACGAGAAATATCCTCAACTAACAAGCATATGTACTACGAGCGAACTCAGGAGTCATATGATGTGAATATCAGTCATCACGATGAGGTGGGTTATCATTGGATTCTATTGTCTATTGTCAAGCAGGTTTTTGTTTCGCAAGTTATATTTCTGAACCAAAATGTCCCGCGCTTATGTCGCCAGGATGCTGTGCAGTTCTTTCATTCTGTTGAGGCGGGCGGAGATTACGAAGGTATGATATCCTTGAGAGCTCCTGTTCATGGTGTTGCGCGGTACGACATCATGGTACGTGGAAGGAGCTATGGTGTTAGTAATTGAAGGTGTACACTTTTGTAACACTCTCTTGTTTTCTCTGGACTTGTGCAGTTGAAGAACCCGTACATGGGATTCGCCAAGTTTCGCGCTGCCTTTGATGGAGACGGAAGTAACAACTGGCATGTAACTCCAAGTGACGGCGTATTGAAGCAGAATGAAGATACTCACTTCGCTGTGACATTCCGCCCTAAGCATCCTGGGGTATCTTCTGGATATCTCGTGATAGAAACACAGGTGAGTGCTGATTGCAATCCATTTTATGCGAGAGGAGTACATGAACTTGAATAGACTCGGTAAGCACTGACATTGTATTGTTATAATTTTCAGGACTTCAAGAAAACGTGGAAGGTCGTTGGAAGCACCGGTGACCAATATGAATTCTGACCATGCTATCGTATTCAGTGCCAGAATGTATCTTTCCACTTTGAGTTGTTTTGAAAATTTTAGAGGTCGAATCCTTGAGCATTGCCTTGGACATAGAAATAGAGATTGCTGAATCAAGAGAAGAAGTAGCTCCAGGACATTTTCACTTACGGGCCTTGATGCTATATTTAGTGTAACATTAAGAATTCTTAAAAGAGACTTAAACTATTCTTCGTCGCCTTTCTTACGTCATCAGTTGTGTGAGGCACTGTTATAATGGTTGCTAAGAATAATGAGTGTGTGATGACAATTTGATAGTTTCTCTTCAGGGCATGTCCTTTCCTCACATTTGGACTAATGACACCTTACCAAGATATGTTATGTCGTCTCAAGAGCAATAGGATTATTCACACATCCTGAAGTCTTCCACCCACCAGGTTTCCGTGTTGGCAACAGCCCACCCGCATACCGAACTCTTTGACATGCTGTCCCCTGTGCATCTGATCCCAACAGGCCATATTTGCACAGAGCCTCGTCTGGCGTTAGTTTGAGTATGCATTTGGGGTCCAGTTTGGGATTGCACTGTGCTGTATCTTTTTCAAGTAGCGGTTTTTCGAAAGAGTCCATATCAAGTGCATATGCATCACTATCATGACTTGGTGCAATGAAAACCAAGAAGCCAGCGGCTGCAGCTGTGCACACTGCGGTGGGCGGAGTGAAGATATTCATGAATTCTCTCCTTTGCAGGAATAAAGGCACCGACAATTTCAATCTTAGGTTACCCAGTGTCGGCGGAGAAAGAAATGCTGAGACTGAGTGTGATAGTCCACCAACCCTGACAGCTCTAGATAGCACGTAACTGTTCATGACACCAAATATATGTTAGTGATATTTATGAATTCTCTCCTTTGCAGGAATAAAGGCACCGACAATTTCAATCTTGGGTTACCCAGTGTCGGCGGAGAAA
Organism: Cyclotella cryptica; assembly: GCA_013187285.1. Classification (NCBI taxonomy): domain Eukaryota; phylum Bacillariophyta; class Thalassiosirophyceae; order Thalassiosirales; family Thalassiosiraceae; genus Cyclotella; species Cyclotella cryptica. Next base: position 167,195 of record JABMIG010000237.1, read on the forward strand.
GAAATGCTGAGACTGAGTGTGATAGTCCACCAACCCTGACAGCTCTAAATTGCACGTAACTGTTCATGACACCAAATATATGTTAGTAGCCATTTGTAGACCCCCCTCCACATGTCGATAGACCCCCCGTCTATAGACTCCAAGAAATTTGGCGAAAAACCGTTTGTAGACACCAACCTGTCTATAGAATGTAATGCGGGATCTATAGACTATCGCATGAGAGTCTATAGACCCTCCCATGACAGTCTATAGCCTGATCGAAAAGGGAGGTGTGGGTCTATAGACTACAACAATTAGTCTATAGACCCACCAATCCCTTTTCGGTGAGTCAGTAGACTGTTCGTGACTGACACGTGTGTTTATAGAGGAGGGGTCTATAGACTTTGTATTTCAAATCACTCACTGGTCTATAGACTAGCAATAGTCTATAGACTCAACAATATTAGGTGCTAGACTATATACCATGTTGTATTTTTTATTGCATTAGTCTATAGACTCTAGATTACAAATTGTTGACTAGTCTATAGACTATGTCAATTTGTTGGGATAGTCTATAGACTCTTCGATCAATAAAATACTAGTCTCTAGACTCTATTGTATTATTTTAGATAACTAGTCTATAGACTATATCAAGACATCGAGGATACTACCATCCAAATGACTAGTGTGTGCATACTTTTCATGCAATGCATTGTTGTCTTTTGTTGGTATTGTTTGCATTTTTGACCATGTTTGATCAAAAATTGTTATTCTCCTGTTATCCTGTGCAATCAAGTTTAAAAATGCATAAGACTGAACATAACAGCTTTACATGCAAAGTGCCATAAGGTTCTAGTCAGAACAAAACAGTCTACAATTAAATCTGCTGAGTTGCATAGTGTGTGTGATATGCTCTCAACGTAAGCTAATTTCACGCATGGAACAACATTAAAGTGAACAAGATCATCTGTGTATGTTGAGTTCTTGGCTCCCTTGAGATCATTTGTCCATGTGGTGGCATGTTAGTGCGACTTCAATTTCTTTGTGGCATGTCATAGGTTAGGGTTTGGTGATGTTCTTTGTGTGGCATTGATCTTGTTGTACCACCAAAAGGTCCTTGGTTTACAAGTACCATTCATTGCAAAAGTCAATACCTAGATGGTAACCAAAGGTAAAACAACAATATTACATACACAGATATGAAGTAAGATTTAGATACATTTTTAAAGGTTATCACCCATGAAAAGATCGTGACTACCCATGCATGTCAAACACAAAAACAATTCATTTACAGGTATTTCCAAGAAGTAACCTCACGTTACCTAGAATACTCAATAGTGAAAAACGTGCCTCACGGAGAAGAAGGAGAAGAAGACACATCTCGATTACTGATAAACTTAGATTTTCACAAGAAAATATTTTCATTGCGATTAATTAAATTAGATCAAATCCTACCACTCTGTTTACAAACACGTATTGTAACAAGTTCATTCAATGGTTCTGATCCCATTCTGATCAGGTTCTGATGATCCATCTCTGGTCTCAGGGAGAGACATCCTTCACACATCAGCCACTGTTATCTGATTGCATCTGCATATCAGGTTGTTGCATGCCATGGTTGATACATGACTGGGAATTAAATTAATGATAATGCAATTAACAATGAAAGGGGGTCAAGTTTGAAGAAATCATGTATACACAGTGATAATTCGAGAAAAAACTTCTTGGGAATGTACATTACAATGTTTTACACCAGTTAACAAATAACAAGAATCTCATTTCCCAACATCAAACATGAAGAGATATGCTCCTTATGTTTGCAAAGAAAATTTATGTTTCTTTGCTTCAGCTTCAACTTTTCTTTCTTATTTTGTAGATCAGGTAACTGCTACTAAGTTCCAAATTCCAATCAGACTTTGGCTGAATTCCAAGCTTGGTTGGAAAGTACTGCCAAGCTTATCAAAACCACATTCCACCATTCTATTTTTTTCTAATGCATCATCAACTGGCAATATGCATGCAAAGGACATTTTGAATGCTGAAGCAGAACAGGAACTTCTGATGAGAAACCTCATTAATTAGGACCCAATGATGATGTAGTTGAACTTTCTTATGAATAATTCAGCATTGATGGCACCCCTTAATCCCCAAGACAGTTTGGAGAACAGGCAAGTAAGATAATATGTTCAACCCAAAAACAAGGAAGAACAGTAGGGTCACGTTTGTAATCAAATGTCGTCTGAATGAAACCACGTCAACTAAGTGGATATCACGTTGTAAATGGTGGAAGGGACATCACCAATTGCAAACTGATTCCTAAAAGTGGAGAATAATGTTTTCCGTGATTATCCATGCAAGGAAAGCATCAGATGTAAATCAATTCATCTATTCCTTGCTGAGCAGAAATCCAATGTCATGATCCTATTGAGACTCCCTTATGATTGCAAGGAATGCTAGGAAAAATCTGTCCTGTAGACTATTGACGTCTCATTCACTTCTAACAGTTCAACTCTGTCAACTCTGCCAAACCCACCAGGAGAGACTCCTGCCATGAAGGCTGTTTCCTACCACCAACAGAATTTGGCATTGTCAATCATGTCATTGACAAAGAATCCAGCAGAACGTCAGCTGAGTTTGATTATCAACCATTTTGTTATCACTAAAGCTCTTCCTTTCTGTCAACCAGAATGCCCTATATTGAATAGGATGCTTCTCCTGGAAAGGAACATGAACAACCTGTACAACCAACCAAGACAGCATGAGATGAGTGGTGCGTAGCTTGATGAATACTGCTCAACCTACCAAACCTCCTTTCTTACCATGCTTATACTGGTTCCAATGTGTTGGGTTGGGTATCTAAGGGGATGGGTCAACCATAGGAATAATTCCCATAATGAACATTCTTGCGGCATCTACTGGTAACCCAAATTGCATCATTGACATAATTGATTGTTCAAGACAAGCAAGTGAAGATGGAGATGGAAAAAATATGTACTATATTTGTCAGCAGATACTGCCTAAGATGCAATTCATTGATCCTAATGGAAACCTATTTGATTGGATCTCATTTGAGGATGCTAGCAATGCTCAGAAAGCAGATTCTTCCATTGAACAGTACTTTACTTGCTGCACTGTATAAACTGGAGTGGATCACACTGTCTCAATTCTCTTAGGGAGAATCATTGCCATTTGCTCATCAAAGGAAATGTGTGGATTTGCTAAAAAAAGGTGAGGTGACAGCAGTGTGTCTTGTGTATTCGTGCACTGTTCTCCTTCCCTTTTGGTATTATTTAGCTCGTGGAAGTCTTTGTTTTATGAGACATATCCCGCATGATATCTTTCGGAACATCATCCAGCTGAAGACCATACTGGTAGAATGCGTTGAATCATTGAAAATCCCAAATGCTTGATGCAGGTGGAGATGTCCTTGAGTTGCTCAGTGTATTATGCTTGAAGGAGACTATAATGGGGCTCTCATTAGTAAACTGAACTTTCATTTCATTTCATTTCATGAATGAAACTGTTCATCATGAAAGCTGGGACTTACTATCTGTCATCTGCCAGTGTGGTTGAGCAATGTTCTTCATAAGTAACAGAATCATTGCAAGTATTTTGTAATTATTATCATTCTATTGCAATAGAGTATTGTTGGTGTGCAAGACAATGTCTTAGTGTTGCTGTGGTCGGTCATTGCTAGCGTTTTTTGCATGGGGCTGAAATTTGTCATGGTGTTGCTTTTTGGGCACATTCTTTGGTGTGACAAAGGGGTGGTCCTGGAAGAGATTAAACGGTGGTATGTAATTATTGTAGGAAAACTTGATTATTGGATTGTCAACCATAGCTTGCACCTACTCTCCCTCAGCACAATCTGTACACTTTGGTATCCAGTACTAAACTATAACCCAGTCACAGCCTCCAGTAACCCAACCAAACACTTCCAGTTGTCTGCCCAAACACGTTTTAGTAGCCATACAAGACTAAAATAGAGGCTATATAGAATGATATTGATTCAATTTATTCCTGAGAAATTGGTTTGAATGTATTTTTGTACCAATTCCTCTGACAAATAGAATAAATGACATAATGTGGCTTTGGTGTCAAGTTGACATTAATTTGCCTGTATATTTCTGTGACCCAACCCTACATTAGTGTACAGTTTGGTTCCAGAAGTGTATGGGTGTCTTTCTGGGTGTGGGGCCTCCAGTAAGGCACCCATGGTAGTTTTCTTGAGGTGTACTTTTATGATAGATGTGCACACTATTGACAACCAACATAATTATATGATTGTAACAGCCACACTGTTGCACAATCATGACACTTGATCTCTAGTACACTATCAGGATTTACCGTCCTACAAGCATCTTCCTGAAATACTTAAGGGTGTCTCAGGTCTCAGCCAGCCTTTTGTAAACATATCACATAATTGCTCCACGGTGTCAATCTTGACCAGCTTGATTCCCCTCATGACAATCTGTTCTCAAAACACATTCTCTCTATGTAAGTGTACTCCTAGGAGTATACTGTGCTGGCAGCCTCTCTGTCAGCACTAGGGCTCCATAATTGATGCCATTGTTCTGCATTTTTGTCATGGATAGAAACATTCATTGGTGTCTTACTCAGTGGTAGACCAACCTTGATTCCCAACACCAACAATGAAACTATATCAGTAATGGGAATAGCTCTCAACAACTGTGTCCCAGTGCAGTGACTTCTTCCTAGATGGTAGAAAGTGTTGTTTCGGTTTTAATTCCACTGATATCATCACTAAACATGTTTCTCGTGTTGGCACCACTAGCTTTGCATGGATTATAAGATTGACATTTTGTGGATCCTATACACCAAGATAATATAAGATATATGATACTACCTATTTGTCTTATTTGTTGAACATTTAGTTTGATCTCTTCTAATATCTTCTTATGAAGATTTTTTCAAAATCTTAGTTGTCAAGATTTTTTCAAAATTTTAGTTGTATTGGAAATTGAGCCGTTTTCATCTTCTCCTCCTTCTCATCCTCCAGTGAGACAGGTTTTTCACTTTTCACCATGACAGGTACTTCCACAGTAAGCTAAATCAAACTTACCTGTAAATATTATTTTTGTGACGTACATGGGTAGTTTCGATGTTTTGATTTATGTTTACCTATAAAATTATATTTTCTTCCAAAAATGGGTGCGTTTGCATGCAAGGCACACGTGCCCATATACAACTAAGCGTAGACAAGCGACTTTATTTTTAAACCTATGACTTCCTCTGTTTCTACAAACTTCATGCTTTCTAGCTCGCTACAAAAAATCTTGCAGCAGCTGCTAGTAATAATATTGGAAACTGAGCCCATTTCTCCTTCTCCTCCTTCTCCTTCTCCTTCTCCTTCTCCTTCTTCTCCTTCTTCTCCTTCTTCTCCTTCTTCTCCTTCTTCTCCTTCTTCTCCTTCTTCTCCTTCTTCTCCTTCTTCTCCTTCTTCTCCTTCTTCTCCTTCTTCTCCTTCTTCTCCTTCTTCTCTTTCTTCTCCTTCTTCTCCTTCTTCTCCTTCTCCTTCTCCTTCTCCTTCTCCTTCTCCTTCTCCTTCTCCTTCTCCTTCTCCTTCTGCTCCTTCTGCTCCTTCTCCTCCTTCTCTTCCTTCTGCTCCTTCTCCTCCTTCTCCTCCTTCTCCTCCTCCTGCTCCTCCTCCTGCTCCTCCTCCTGCTCCTCCTCCTTCTCCTTCTCCTCCTTCTCCTCCTTCTCCTCCTTCTCCTTCTCCTCCTCCTTCTCCTCCTTCTCCTTCTCCTCCTCCAGTGAGACAGGTTTTCCCCCTTTTTGGCCATAACAGGTACTTCCACAGTGAGCTAAAACGAAGTTACCTGGAAATAATAAATTTTCAGGTTGATGTACATGGGTAGTCATCATGTCTTGATTTATGTTTGCCTATAACATTATATCTTATTTCAAAAATGGGTGCATCCACGTGCGAGGTGCGCTCAAAGCGTGCAAGGCGCACACACCCATTTACAACTAAGTGTAGACAACCCACTTGTTTTTAAACCTATGACTTCCTCTGTTTCTATTACTCACATTCTGTCTAGCTGGTTACAAAAAATCTTGCACCAGCTGCTAGTGGTCAGTGGTGGAGACTATGAGAGCACCCCTCTCCATAGTCCTGTCCATAGCCCAAAATACCGTTGTCGTGTTCAGCGATATAGTATGGTTCCCATGGTGCTATCATCAATCTGAAGATTGTGAATTGCTCAGGACGTTATGGGCTATCCAACACATCACTGTCCTGATGCACATGCCCACCAGAATGTCATTTCATTTGCAGTCGTTAGTAGCCATCGAACGATGTTAGATTTTTGCGTACAATTGTATTAGTTCCGACAGTAGAAGTAGTGATGCAAAGACAAAACATTTTTTGTCCAGGGCTCGGAAATTCATCATTTTACGGCCAATCGGCTTCGCCTAACTGACGACTAACAAATGACTCATAGGTGTCCTCATAGGTTGTAGAATACCACATAGGAATAAACTTAACTTGGACTATGCTGTATAGTCCATAGTCTCCACCACTGACCACTAGTAAATGTGAAGAGTGATTGACCATTTACTTCATTGTAAGTACGGTACTGTAAATAGTAAGTTTCCCTCGACCTCAATGGACAGTAGGTATTGTACTGTACCACACAATAGTTCCAGGTGATGGACAGACCTGTGTGGCGGCACCTCGGCACCACGGAGTGAGGAGCTCTTGCCACTCAGTCTCATTCCGTGTCGAGAGCCGCCGCAGTTCCATGGCAACAAAACTGCGGATTTGTAGGCTTGTTTTGTAGTTTTTGTTTAGATTGCTTCACGTTAGGGGCATGACAACCGCAATACCTTCACCGCATCGACACACGGTTCCGCTAAAATGGCGGGAACATGAGACTTCCTGGCGGAAGCATTCAAAACCATCGGGCAGAGTTTGGTGACTGAGAACTCCGCCGAACCTAGAGGGGCACTGGCACCAGCGATGCCGTCACAGACGCTGGACGAAACAAACCAGCCTCCACATGCGCGAGGCCCGGACCCACCGGCCGAAGGCTTCGAACTGTGGCTCCTCGTCCCTGCGCCTCCGCCAATGAACCACCAGGGGCCGACAACGCCGGGAACCCCCAACCCAGAAGCACCTCGCCAACCTTCACCCAACCCAGTGACGACGGCACCACCGCCGCCTCCTCCACCAGCCACTAAGACGGCAGCACCAGGAACACTTCGCCACCATCCACCACAACGTCGCCCGGTTGGGCAACACTGCAAACAGCCATCAGAGGGAACAGAGATGGCAACAAGACGTGGGGGGTGCAGCTGCTTGAACGAAGGTCTTCAAGGAGCTGGCGCTCGCAGGATCCCTGCGCCTGTTCGCGTTCATGCAACCGGGAAACCGGTTCGTTAAGGTGCTCCATTCGGCTGCCGTCTACTTTGACCCTTTTGCAGGGGACAACGCTGCCCTCAAAACAGTGGCATTTGTGGGGGATCGCTCCCCAGAGCAAGGATGCATCCCCATCTCCCTGAATCCAGAAAAGCCCTGGAGCTGGCCAGGCATCAATTGGGGATCGGATGAGGCCGAGTTCGAAGAATTCTTTTCCAACCCGGAAGCCAGAGACAAGTGGTTCCAACCGGGAGGGCTCCGTGAAACTACAAATCTTCCCACGATGTTAATGATTCCCTTGCTGCTGGCCGACTTCGTGACAACACAGCAGCGTACCCCATGGGAAGTATACCTTGAGGCAAAGCGTCTCGGAACGGAGGCAGGAACGCCCCTCACCGAGGATGACACAACCCTGGTCAGGGCATGGGCAAGGGCGGCAGCCCACTCCAGCAACGGGAGCAAGAGTGTGCTGAGCATGGAGATAGAGTCTCTCCTTTCGTTTGACCCCACCTTCATGGATTGGGTGGCGGCACGCCTCAACGCTACTCTGGGCGCGCTGGCGCAGCCGGCCCCGATGGCTAACACCGCAGGTGCCATCGGCAGTTCGGATTGGCGGGCACTCGATGGCCTGGCACTGCAGACGTCAGAGACATTGCGGGCAGTAGTAGAGGCAATCAACACAAAGGCCGCCGGACCAGGTATGGGAGTGAGCTCATCGCAAACCAACACAACGAAACACATCTATAGCAAATATGAGCTCGTGGCGCTCCAAGGCTTTTGTGGGGTCAGCGAGCCCAGACTGCTCCCTAAGATCTGGCTCACTTTCCAAACGGCAAGAAAGACAGAGGAGGTCCGGGCAAACCTGCGCGAGGGAATGCATGCCTTCACCAGGACACAAAACTGTGAGATAGATGGAGGGGTGTTCTTCGAGAAGAAGACCCTCAATGACATCGTAGACCTCAAATTTAACCCGGGAGGTGGGACTGTGGTCTACAAGTCCGCCGGCATTGGGCTCGCTATTCTGACCTGCCGACCAATCAGTGCAGCGGAATGCGAATGGGCCGTACAGAGGGAAGAGGCGATGTGGGAATCCAAGGGCAATCGCACTCTGGAGGAGGCATACAAGGTTTCGGCGAGCGATCCACGGCATCCGCCGTCAACTTTCCATGAGCTCAGGCTACTCGTAGCCATGTACGCAAGCCTCCTCCACGTCCTGTTCGGCCAACACTGCGACCATTACCGGAAGGTGTGGAACATTTACGGGATCCTCAAGGATGAGGATGTCGAGGAAAAGCGACATGACTTCACGGCAACATTGTGCCGCCAGATCGTCTGGTCCATCCTGGATGATGGCCGTGGGTTCTTCAACAAGCGGCTGCACCCCAAAAAGTTCAGAGGAACCTCCACACACATCCCATTCCCCTCTTTGTTACTCAAAGCCATCTTCCCAACTTACGGTGGCAAGAACTGATTCATCGGAACATACCATCGCAATGGCTTACGCAAGGGGTGGCGCAGGACAAACGCCACAGCGAGGGACAGGGGGGCCATAGGATTGGGTACAGTGGTGTCCCGGCGGCCTTTACTGCCCTACCCAGCCACCATTTGCCGCCACCATTTGGAAGTGGCGGTCTGCCCTACCAACCAGGCTTTGCGGTGCCACCACCACCTCCAGCGCCACCCGGACCCCCACCGATATTCACACAACAAGTTAACCCCAGCTCGGACCGCCTCAAACACGTACATCCTGTGCTCCGGAAGCATCTTGAGGACTACCACAAAGCCTTCCGGGGGAGCATGATGTTTGGAAAGGTGTTGCAGGCAGCGAATGCACGATGGGAAGACTTGCCCACTTTGCCAGAGTTCATTGACGATCAAGGGTGCAACATGATTTGTTTCAATCATGTCTGTGGGTGGTGCACGTTCCGACCATGTCGGTTGAGGAAGGGCCATGTGCCCAAAGAAAAAATCACGGACGACTGGGCAAACACTTTATGGAAGAGGATTGAGCCGGGGATAAAATACAACCCCCAAGCATCGGCGCCAACGTCAGACTTGTGTAGCCCCCAAAAGCGACAATGCACATGACAGGGGTGGAGCCCCGGATGAACACAACCAACAGTGCTGGGTTCGGAATGGGCATCGGTGGCACGGGCACTCATTTGTAAGCAAGATCTCCAGGCCAACGCATGGGACGAGAAGGATGCAGTACATGGGGAACAAACGGCAGGGCCAAAGAAAATGAACATGCTTGCCACCACGCATCGGCCTCTCTTAAACAACGGCCAAGGTACGACATCCAGCAACAAGGCAGTGGTAACAAATAAACTGTTTGTTGTGACAATATCTATCATATTCTTCGTGTTTGTATGTCGCATATGCGTGTGCTTCCTTTTCCTGACTTGAGGCAAGGACTGATGTTTTTCTCTTGTGCTGCTGCATTGACTTACCTGTTACATCGTGCTGTTTGTTTGGGGGGGACACTGTGGACATAGTCACCAGCAAGAGAACTTGCCCTAGCAAAGTGCTACCCAGCGAGCAAACTTGCCCTGGCAAGGAGCCGCCGCACCCGACGCAGGGGGAAGGGGCCCCAATGCCTCAACAGCCCAACGGAGACTCCAATAACACTCTACTCAACCCACCCACATTTGTGGATGGCTCCTATGCTACAGGGGCCACAAAGGAGCGTTGGCGATTGCAGAACAAACGCGAGTGAGTAAGTCGGCAGGCCATCCAACCAGACCACACCCACTGGTGCACACACACAGGCGCAAAGACCCTCCCGCCTCTGACGCCAGGGCCAGCAAACTTTCGCAATGCCATGTGTCCTTCACATCTGGCACTCCACCACCCAGCCGCCGAGCTCCTACTAGAATATGCCTCCAAAGGCTGGAGAGCCCAGACGGGAGAGAATTGGGCAAAAGCAGACATGGAGGCGGCAATTGAAAAGGGAGCGCACCCTTCGGCACCGAGCGGGGCAGCGGCGGCACAGCTCAGGGCAGAAACGCTGGAAAAAGTACACAAGGGGCAGAAAAGGATTGTGTGCTGGGATGACATCAAAGTGGACCCACCTCTGGAGTTAAAGATTTCACCCATCACCATGATACCCCACAAGTCCCGGGGCTTCCACGCGATCCTTGACCTATCCTTCAGCATCCAGCTGAAAGAACGACGGATCCTGTCCGTGAACGAATCCACTGTCAAGACCGCACCAAGGGGCGCCATTGACCAAATGGGCCATGTGTTAGCTCGCATCATCCACGCCTTTGCAGAGACGGCGCCAGATCGAAAGATATTCCTAGCCAAAGGGGACATCAAGGACGGGTTCTGGAGACTCGACTGCGAACAAGGCCAGGATTGGAATTTTTGTTGCGTCCTGCCGCCAGAAGCCCTTGACGGACCCGTGGAGCTAGTGGTGCCCACTTCACTCCAGATGGGGTGGATCGAGTCTCCTCCATATTTTTGTGCCGCCTCCGAGACGGGGTGCAACGTAGCCGTGGAATACATGGAAACCGCCGTCGGGTCCCTGCCTGACAACAAGTTCCTGGGGTACGAGATCGACAGCGACGACTTCCGTGCTCTGCCCCAAGGCATCGACGGTTCAACAGGCTTCCAGTATATGGTGGAGGTGTATATGGACGATTATCTGGGTATTGCCATCCCAGCATCGCAGGCGCAACTACGACATGCCGCCAATGCCATTGTCCACGGGATCCACGACATCTTCCCAGCTAACACGGATGACAACGATGACCCAGTGTCTTTCAAGAAGATCAAGAAAGGGGACGGGACTTGGAGGCTGAGAAAAGACATCCTTGGTTTCACATTTGACGGCGTCGACAAAACCATCTGGCTAGAGGCTACGAAGCGAGACACACTCTTGACTATCCTTCATCAATGGCTATGGGCAAGCTGCACGGCACACACAGGAATACCATTCCTTGAGTTCGAGTCAGTCGTCGCAAAAGTGCGTCATGCATTCCTTGCAATACCAGCGGGCAGAGGACTCTTGTCCCCATGCAACCAACTGTTGCAAAAACGTCCACTGTTTGTCTTCCTCCATAGAAACACCCCTCTTCGCGTTGCCCTCCATGACACACAAACACTCCTCTGGGAATTGACGCTCCTCCCTACGCGGTGCACCAAATTGGTAACAGCATGGCCGGAGTTCGTGGGGGTAAAGGACGCCTCCAAGCATGGGGAAGGGGGCGTCATCCTCGGGGAGAAGGAGGGATGCACACCCACTGTCTTTTGGCTCGAGTGGCCCGACGACATCAAACAGGATGTCAACACGTACGACAATCCGGGGGGCCGGCTAATAAACTCCGATCTGGAAATGGCAGGGCTCCTACTCCTCTGGCTCGTCATGGAGGACGTGTGCAGCTTACGGTCCAGACCTCATATCGCCCTTTTTAGCGACAACTCGCCAACGGTAAATTGGGTCAAACGGCTCGCTTCAAAACGGTCTCTGGTGGCCGCACAACTGCTCCGGGCACTGGCACTCCGCCTCAAAACCACTCAAGTGTCCCCTCTCACCCCTTTGCATGTGGCGGGCTGTGAAAACTCGATGACTGACATACCTTCTCGTTCGTGCGGCAGTGTGCCTCGTTGCTATTGTCGCTCTGACCATGACTTACGTGCTCTGTTTGACAAAACTTTTCCCCTCCCAAACCAGATCTCCTGGAGCGTGTACCGCCCTTCCTTCGCCATCTCTATGCGCGTGATTTCCGTGCTGCGGATGACAGATACTTTGCTGGAAGAGTGGCGGCAACTACCCCCAATCGGGAAGTTTATTGGAGGCATTGGGCCACCTACTGCGGGGCTGTGGGAGTGGAGCCATTCTTATCGACTGCCACGTTCCACACCACGGTCCGCCTCCTCACCGGTTTTGCCGCACGAGTCAGAAGCGGCTACTATGGTCGCAAGAAGCAAGTCGGAGCTGGCATGGTCAGTAAGGCGCTCACGGCCGTTGGCCAGACGATCGCAATGGAGCGTGGGGTAAACCCCACAAAGCTGGCGCAATCTAAGGACCTTCTCCTGCAACTGGCACAAACGGTGGAGGGCTGGCGAAAAGCAGACCCGCCTACCAACAAGCAAATGCCGGTGGAATCTGACAGAGCTCCTGGCAGCAACAGGAGTGCGTCCCGGGGCATCCGAGTTGGTAAAGGCGGTTAGGGATTGGGCCCTAATCGCTTTTTACTACTTATTGCGAGTTGGCGAGTATACTATCAAAGGGTCTCGCAACAAGACCAAGCAGACAATGCAATTCCGAATGCAGGACGTGACATTCTAAAAGAAGGACAAGCAGGGACACCTACAACAGCTCATCCGACAAGCACCACCGTGGGCTATCCTCTCCGCCGACGGAGCCACTTTAAAGCTTGATAACCAGAAGAACAGCTGGAAAGGGGTTTGTGTTCATCACGAAGCAAATGGGGATGACTTCTTTTGCCCCGTCCGGGCGCTCGGCCGACGGTTCATCCACATCCATGGGAACACAGGACTCACAGATGGAGCAACCTTCCTCTCAGCATACTTCGTGGACGGGAGTCGCTACGACATCACGGACAAGAACGTCCGGGATGCGCTCAAGTGGGCCACCACCACCTTGGACTATCCGGGGGCGAAGGGCACGCCGCTGACCCGCATCAACACTCACTCGCTCCGAAGCCGCGGGGCAAATGCGTTGTCTTTGTCCGGCTACTTCGAGATGGCAATACAGAAAATGGGCCGGTGGCGAAGTGCCACCTTCATGGAATACATTCGAGAGGAACTCGCCTGTTTCTCGGCAGGCATGTCCACCAAAATGCGCAAGAAGTTTGGCTTCATAAATGTTGCCGATGGCGTCTACACCGATGTCACCAACGAGCTCCTCCATACCCCTTACGCCATCAATGTCTCGGCCTCTGCCACGTAAGGGGAGTAGGAGCACAGGCATCAAGGCACACAGTGTTCTCGCTTCACCGCGGGGGGCCCCGAGTCTCGGGAATGACGGCTCCACCTGACAGGTGACCTGATCTTCAAGCTGGGACACCATAGAAGCTTTCAGCGGTGGACGGTGGAGAACCTCACCATCCTTCTTTGCACAACCACACCTTAGTTCGGCGCTGGCCGCCGTTTGTGTGTGCAATCCTTTCACCAGATAGTCTGCGGGTGGACACGACAGCTGGGCAGCCTGCCTGATACAGCGTCCTGCCGCGGTCGTGTCAATGGGGCACTTGTCCAAGTCCCACCATCTGGCACTTGTCCAAGTCCCACCATCTATCAGTGTATGCGCCCAGGGGCGCATACGGTGGGTGACTTTCGAGTCACTGGGGCTTGGGGGATTTTCAGTAACCTAAAAATCCGCAAGTGTTTTGGCAACACCACCCCCAAGACTATCTGCATACCTAGCTTGTTTCTTTTGCATCCGTTGCACGTGAGCGAGTCGAGAAAGAACCAAGGTCCAGTGCTCTGCACTTGATCCGGGTGATGGACAGATGCGCGCAGCGGCACCTCAGCACCAGGGAGTGAGGAGCTCTCGCCACTCAGTCTCATTCCATGTCGAGAGCCGCCGCAGTTCCATGGCAATGAAACTGCCGATTTGTAGGCTTGTTTTAGGTAGTTTTTGTTGACCCCTTCCCCACCCTTTAACCAATGGGCGACTTTTGAGTCGCTGGGGCTTGGGGGATTTTCAGTAACCTAAAAATCCGCAAGTGTTTTGGCATCACCACCCCCAAGACTATCTGCATACCTAGCTTGTTTCTTTTGTATCCATTGCACATGGGCGAGTCGAGAAAGAACCAAGGTCCAGTGCTCTGCACTTGATCCGGGTGATGGACAGATGTGCGCAGCAGCACCTCGGCACCACGGAGTGAGGAGCTCTTGTCACTAAGTCTCATTCCGCGTCGAGAGCCGCCGCAGTTCCATGGCAACGAAACTGCGGATTTGTAGGCTTGTTTTAGGTAGTTTTTGTTGACCCCTTCCCCGCCCTTTAACCAATGGGCGACTTTCGAGTCACTGGGGCTTGGGGGATTTTCAGTAACCTAAAAATCCGCAAGTGTTTTGGCATCACCACCCCCAAGACTATCTGCATACCTAGCTTGTTTCTTTTGTATCTGTTGCACGTGGGCGAGTCGAGAAAGAACCAAGGTCCAGTGCTCTGCACTTGATAAAAAATAAAAAACGCCCATTATCTGCTAACAGCGCTGTGACATCCCATCTACTGTAATTACTGGTGTATAAGAACCGCAAAATGTCCGGTCATTTTCAAAAGATACAATAAGTGGTTCGTATACTATGAATGAAGTTAGTCTCCCCACCGTGATGAAAAAGTAAATGTATCTGAAAAAATTACCCTATTTACTTGGAGGTAGCCACTATGTACCCTTTCAACCATTGCTCGTCCGTGTGATGTGTGTGTTTGTTGTGAGCGTGATGTGTGGTGAGTTTTTGGTCATAGTAGTGCAACTCAGTGAATAATGGGACCCATGTGGACCGAAACATATGGGCGTATTGCTTCCGATGAGGAGAATCTAAATGACCAATGTTTAGAGTCAACAGGGTGTGTTAACTGGCCAAAAACGGAAAATGTCCGTCGAAATGGGTCATTTTGCAGTGGTGGATCCTTTACTCTGGCGGTTCTTATACACCAGTAATTACGGTAGTTTAACTACCGTATAACACTCATTATAAGAGCTAACGCATTATAAGAACATTTCGTTGATTCTCAGGACATTTGCGCTTCAACCTGTTAAAACACAAACTATTGCTCAAATTATTTCTCCGTTAGATTCCCGAAGTCCACGGCAATACACACATGTGTGTTGCTCTCCGTAACTCCGTCTGGACGCAAAGTTATGGGGAATCATGTGAAAACACACATGGCACATCAATCACGTCACTGGTGGGCTTCCTGATTCTACGGTTGGGAGTTTGGACTGTTCCAAGAATGGTCGCACGATGCTATTGTATCATAGTAGGAGGTAAAAAATAAAATAAAATAACAGATACTTTTCACACCTCCCGTGTTAAAAACGAACATTAAAGGTATCATTTGGACATTTGCCCGTTCTTATAATGAGGGTTATATGGTAGCGAACGGCAAATACCACCAACGGCGCAACAAACAGCATACAAGATGCCTAACATCTTCTCCTATTTGAATTTGCCACCACCGGCACTGCCGGCCGAGCCACAACACATCACACAGCAGGACGAGGGTGGGGAAGGGCACCGCCACAACAGGTACTTCCACAGTAAGCTAAATCAAACTTACCTGTAAATATTTTTTCTGTGATGTACATGGGTAGTTTCGATATTTTGATTTACGTTTACCTATAAAATTATATTTTGTTCCAAAAATGGGTGCATTTGCATGCAAGGCACACGTGCCCATATACAACTAAGCATAGACAAGTGACTTTATTTTCAAACCTATGACTTCCTCTGTTTCTACAAACTTCATGCTTTCTAGCTCGCTACAAAAAATCTTGCAGCAGCTGCTAGTAATAATATTGGAAACTGAGCCCATTTCTCCTTCTCCTCATCCTCCTTCTCCTTCTCCTTCTCCTTCTCCTTCTCCTTCTCCTTCTCCTTCTCCTTCTCCTTCTTCTCCTTCTCCTTCTTCTCCTTCTTCTCCTTCTTCTCCTTCTTCTCCTTCTTCTCCTTCTTCTCCTTCTCCTCCTTCTCCTCCTTCTCCTCCTTCTCCTCCTTCTCCTCCTTCTCCTCCTTCTCCTCCTTCTCCTCCTTCTCCTCCTTCTCCTCCTTCTCCTCCTTCTCCTCCTTCTCCTCCTTCTCCTCCTTCTCCTCCTTCTCCTCCTTCTCCTCCTTCTCCTCCTTCTCCTCCTTCTCCTCCTTCTCCTCCTTTGCCTCCTTTGCCTCCTTCTCCTCCTCCATTGAGACAGGTTTTTTCTCTTTTTGACCATAACAGGTACTTCCACAGTGAGCTAAAACGAAGTTACCTGGAAATAATAAGTTTTCAGGTTGATGTACATGGGTAGTCATCATGTTTTGATTTATGTTTGCCTATAACATTATATCTTATTTCAAAAATGGGTGCGTCCGCATGTGAGGTGCGCTCAAAGCGTGCAAGGCGCACGCACCCATTTACAACTAAGTGTAGACAACCCACTTGTTTTTAAACCTATGACTTCCTCTGTTTCTATGACTCGCATTCTGTCTAGCTGCAAGATACAGGATTTCGCCATTTAGGTAATTTCTCTTTTTCTTGGGAGAATACCTTTGCTTCTTATATCATTTTTTGGGTCTAACAAAATAATTCGCACTCCATCTCGTGTACACGAGTCGACTTTTTTAGCGATGAAGTACGACTATAGTGCCAATAGTTCCACGTAGGTCCAAATACAGTTCCATCGTAGTGCCAAGTAGTGCCAACAGTTCAGCCGATCATGGCACTAGATGGCACTAGATGGCATTAAATGGCACTAGATGGCACTAGATGGCACTAATTTACTACTATGGAACCAGTACAATTGTGTAGGATGGAACTAGATGGCACTAGTTGGAACTAGTTGGCACTAGTTGGCGCTAGTGCCATCCTAATGTGGCACTAGTTCCAACGAGATGGCACTAGTGCCATTCTAATGTGGCACTAAGTGGCACTAAGTGGCACTAATTGGCACTAGTGGCAAAAGGTTTTTGCGTGTTCCACATGCGAAGCTAGATTGGCATCAAAATTTTCGAATCGCCAAATTAAGTCCCATCACTGTGTCTTGTTCTTTCGAAATATTACTAGCAGCCGCTGCAAGATTTTTTAGCCGCAGCGGGAGCCACAAACTGGAAGGGTCTTGCATTGTTAAGTAACATGACAGTGACAGTGGAAGCAAAACATGGTCCTTGTAAGCGGATGAATGCCTGTGCAAGCTCACATTGCATGTCCCAGCTGGTGTCACATGATCTGATAAACTGCCTTTGTTCCTGCTTAGTGACTGCACTCGCGCAGCATTCCCTAGAGTGCAACCACTCATAAAGAAGGTACAAAATGTTATTTTGTTGCAACATACCATTATAAGTCATTTATGAAGTTTTGTAAATTGGGAATCTGCAAAAAGTTTTGTTTAGTACATCAAAATGCAGTACTATTAAAAGCAACGGCATGTCTTCAATAAAATTTGATATTACAGTAGGGTCCATCAAAAGAATTATACATGGTCAACTTGTAGGGTTTGCGTTTTGACCATGTTCAATCAAAATTCATTTTTATTCTATTATTATTATGCACCATCATGTTTAATAAAGCATTATACTGAACATAACAGTTTTACCCCCAAAAGCTCATGAGGTTCGAGACAGAACAAAAAAGTCTACAATTAAATCTGCTGAGTTGCATAGTGTGTTTGATCTTTCAATGTATGTATGTTTTGCACATTGAACAATGTCCAAGTGTAAGATATGATCTGTGTATGTTGATTTCTTTGTTGCCTTGAGATGGTTCATTCATGAGGTGACATTTTTGTGCGATGTCAATTTCTGTGTGGCATGTTTGTATCCTTTATTGTGTGATAGTCCTATTGGTGGATGGTGTGGTTCTTTGTGTGGCATTGATACGGATGTATCATCATTCTTGGTGTGGCATCAATCTTTTATGGGATCATTCTTGGTTTGGCATTGCTTTAGTATGACAGGGCTGGTTTTGTGTTCTGTGTGACAAAGATGTTTTCCTGCATCCCTTTTGTGGTTAATTTGAAATAATACACAATTATAATGAATTTGTACTTTACTGTAGACCAGAGAAAGTACAATGTATTTTCTATAATATTTCCTTTTGTGGGCAGCATATAATATATAGGTTTGCACACATGAAAAGGGAACCTTTCTTTCTATTCAATCTCAACATTTGAAAGAATTTGAAGAGTTGGGAGTTTCCCAGTTAGAATACAGCAGAAGTCAGTTATACTTTTTGGGCGAATCATGCAATCACAAGAATCTTGGCAACAGGACATCTGATATCTTTTTCCCTGTTTGATATGTGGTTGTTTTATGTTAACCTAGGTTAGGTGCAGGCCTATAGAAACATGAATATGCCAGGTCTTTTTGTTTCTTTACTGTGATTTGTGATTTGGCAATATATGATAAGTCTATGCCTAGTAAAAGAGTATAATTTTTGGTTCGCCTAAGGCAATATCGTAACTTTCTGGGCCTAATTAGTATTCTTAAAGCATTTTCGTAGCGCGGTCGCTTTGTTCCTTAAATTACCGCGATGGCTGTTGCACGCAAGGTGGCACTTTCCAATCAGGTCACTTAGGAATCGGTTGAATTTATTGAATACGCGTTGGTCCATTCTCGAGTATATTTTTTGGTTCGCCTAAGGCAATATCGTAACTTTCTGGGCCTATTTAGTATGCTTAAGGCATTTTCAGCGCGGTCGCTTTGTTCCTAAAATGACCGCGATGGCTGTTGCGCGCAAGGGGGCACTTTCCAATCAAGTTCACTTCAGTCTCGGTTGAATTTATTGAATACGCGTTGGTCCAATCATGTATCCCAAGTTAACCACAACAAAATGAGATCAGAATACACTCCTAACAGAACAAAGCGAAATGTACCAAAACCTCTTGGGAGGAAGATTTCAACTCTCGCAATGAGGGCTTCATGGGGCTCACATGGTCATTTTAAACTGAAATGTACCACTTGGGGGTCACGAATGCATGTTTAGTCAGGTCGAAGGTAACACAATGTTGTACAGTTCAGAAGTACCATTGATTCCAAAAGGCAATTCCTAGAAGGTAACCACAAGTGAAAAGAAAACAATTACCTAAACTGCCGCAAACATAGATTTAGATATATTTTTATAGGTAAGCACACATGAAAAGATCGTGACTACTCATGCATTTCAAACAAGAGAATGATTTATTTACAGGTAAGTTCACAAAGTTAGTGTATAATTGAACCTAAAATAGCCAAAAGTGAAAAAAGTGTCTCCTGGAGAAGGAGGAGAAGGAGAACAAAACAAATCTCGGATGCTGACAAACTAAGATTTTTTCAAGAAAAAATCTTGATTATAATGTGTAAACGTATTATCTAGAGGTACACAAGTTGTTGAAGCACGACACTACCTTTCAGTTTTATCGAAATCCAGTATCTTGCTGGCTACAAAAAATCTTGCACCAGCTGCTAGTAATATGTAAAGAGTGATTGACCATTATTTACTTCATTGTAAGTATGGTACTGTATATAGTACGTTTCCCTCGACCTCAATGGACAGTAGGCTGACAGTAGGTATTGTAAGAGATTGTAAGTATTGTACCATACAATAGTTAAAAACGCCCATTATTTGCTAACTCTTATGACCATCCCCTACACTATTAGTTTTAGACCTGTTTCAGACCATGAGCCTTTGCCCAATAGTAACGCGCAAGTACAGAGCGGTGTGGTTTTCTTCGCTACATGGACCTTCCGCTAGCCATATCCAGGGTTCTCGCTCAATTTGGATAAACAATGTCAAGGTGGAGCCAAAGCCACCTCACAATCGATTTCCCTGTCTAAAAGCTGAATGCCATGTTATAGGCAAACGAGCCTTCTCGTTAACATCATCTCTTTCCAGCGTCCCCAATGACCCTATATGCGAACTAGCAACCTCGTCGCTACGTTATGGGCCGTCTTCCACGTCGGAAATAGGGCATGACTTGGAGTACATAAATGCTAAACGCATTATTCTCTTCGTAGACCCACACATTCAAACATTAAGACCCTACAACGATGTGATGACATCTATTGCACGCTATGCACCGCCCGACCACGCAGTCGACGTATACAACAAGATACGCGTGGAGCCAAGCAATATTAGCTTTCAGCATGCTATTGATTACATGTCCACTCGAACAGCCAAGCATGGAGCATATGATGCAGTCATTGCGCTAGGAGGAGGTTCGACGATTGACACTGCAAAGGCTGCAAACTTGTACACATGCCATCCACCTCCCAACTATGATTTTTATGCCTATGTCAATCCACCAGTAGGATCTGGTCTCCCAGTTCCAGGTCCGCTAACTCCATTATTTGCCATACCAACCACTGCTGGTACTGGTAGCGAAACTACAGGCGTGGCCATATTTGACGACATTCCCACCAAATCAAAAACTGGTATCGCCTCGCGATTTCTCAAACCTACATTGGGGATTGTTGATCCAAAAAACATGAAATCGTTGCCAAATTCTGTGGCGAAGTATTCTGGCATTGACGTATTATGCCATGCATTAGAAAGTTACACAGCAATACCCTACTCATTACGTCCTGGCGGAAGACCTTCATCACCCATCTTGAGGCCTGCCTACCAGGGATCTAATCCTATATCGGACGTTTGGTCATTGCAAGCTCTACAAGAATGTACAGAATACTTACCAAGAATGGTGGCTGATCCTGGAGGGGACGAAGAAGCACGAAATAAAATGTGTCTTGCGGCTAGTTCGGCAGGAATGGGATTTGGGAATGCAGGCGTGCATTTGTGCCATGGTATGTCGTATGCCGTGGCTAGTCAGGTAAAAGGTGGTTATTGGACAAAGGGGTATCCAGTGCCGGCAGCTCCTGATGATGATGTCGAATTTGTAGGGGATGATAAACATGGATTGGTCGCTCATGGTCTTTCTGTGAGCATCAACGCTCCCTCAGTATTTCGTTTTACTGGAATGCCAGGCAAGATTGGCGGATCCGCTGAGGTGTATTCACGTGATCGGCATGTGCAGTGTGCCATGATACTAGCAAATGCTCGATCGCGACGACAACATGTTGCTACGTTAATGCCATCTGAAAAGGCGCTTAAAGATCAGCCAGGGCATGCACTTGCCAACGAACTCCTCGAACTGATGCACCTGCTTGATATCCCT
This sequence comes from Cyclotella cryptica, assembly GCA_013187285.1. Classification (NCBI taxonomy): domain Eukaryota; phylum Bacillariophyta; class Thalassiosirophyceae; order Thalassiosirales; family Thalassiosiraceae; genus Cyclotella; species Cyclotella cryptica. Next base: position 188,375 of record JABMIG010000237.1, read on the forward strand.
GTAGGCATACGATCATTGGGATACAATGAATCAGATATTGATGAGTTGGCCAAAGGAACGCTGCCGCAGCATCGTGTAACAAAATTGTCTCCGCGGCACCCTGTTGAGTTGGATCAGTTGAAGGAACTATTTCATGATGCTTTAGATGGCTGAAGAAGACGGAGCGGAAAGGGGAAAAATATCAGAATAGATAATGCTGCAACTTTGTTGATTGACATTCCAAAACGTTTTGCTGTTATAAAAACCCTCTCTCAAATACAAACCTTGTCATCACTTGCCCCCACGATGCCATGTTGCTTGACATTTCAATTCTGGTCGACAATCAGCCATCCTTCATAAAGATTATTCTTTATTCAGTACCCTATGTCAGATGTTACGTAGTCTGTTTGATTGGAGACATTATCTGATGTTATCAAATACCACATGGAGGAGGATCCCGACCTTGCTGTGTGTCACACGTTGTGAGTTTCAAAACTGCCAAAAACTCCCAGAACACATGAGTTCTGCAGCTGAGAAACAAACTATACCATACTCGACTGGTTCCTAGTAGACCTTGTCTTAATTGTGTAGAAGTCAATTTTCAATATCTCAAGAATCTAAGATGACAGATCCATTCTAATTTAATGGATCCTTTGTCTCAGTTTTTTAGATATTCAATATTACCTTCTAAACAAATGCAGAAAAGAATAAATAATGGTGTCATTTTTGGAGCTTGCCACATTGGAACAGATGTACTTGGACTGATGACCTTCAAGCCGATCAGAACACAAATTTTTTAAGAACATGAATAGAGCACATCTGGCCTAGTCGTATTTGAGGGTGCATGTCATAGGAGGTCATTGGACTAGTCGTAACTGATAAGGACCGGAATTTCCGTTAATTTTCAATGTTGAAGTTGTGTATACCCATGTTCCCGGTTTTCGAAAACCACCAATCCATCAGAATTTTCCTCGCAACACGATGATAGCACAACGTGCTGTAGTAATTTTTGGCCATGACTGGCGCTTGGGGTGTGGCACAAACATATGGGATGTGATATTATGTCTCTAGAGGGGTAATTTTTCGTGAGGAATCCAACGGTGATGTCGGCTTGGCTGTACGACATCGGCTTCTATGTGTTTCTGCAACAAAAGTTACAACTAGTCCAGATCTGGACTAGTTGTTACGGCTTGTCCAGATCTGGACGGTAGTGGTCTGATTGGCGTTAAGCTCATATCATCCATGTGTAGCCATCATGATAATTGTAAAAATGGCACAGCACTTCTACTTTTTTTCCTGATGACTGCTGTAGAACTCATGTGAATAACCATATGCACATCTGTGTCACTTTCTGTCACCACTCATGACATCCCAGTCACTTTGTGTTGGAGTCATGTGCATCACTCCCTTGTGCATGACTTTGCCAATAATCCATCACTGCTAGTAGCTGCCCATCAATTTCTGTCACTGCCTTTTCACTGCTGAGAGCAAGCAATCTGGTCACGTCACGGCCATCTTGCATAAAATGGCAGAATTCCCACCAGATGGACCCAGATCTTCCTGCTTCAGTTGGGCTTTACCTCATAGTTTTTGAAGCTTCATGTTCTTAGCAGAAAATAAACCAATTCACAAGAACCTTGACACATAGCGTAACTACCATCAGTATAATCATGACTCCACTGCAATGACTGTTTTTTTGTTTCATTGCATGGATATCATTGGATCAACCATACTGAACAAGCCCTCTCAAAACACCATATTTAATGCATAATATGAACAAGGGCATAAAGAGGATTTGGGTGGACTGTTAGCTGGAGACATATTGTATTGTGAATGTTCATAATATTCTCTATAAGTTCAAAGACAACTTTTGTTTCAGAACATTTGATGTATGCTATACATGATACAGCAAACACCAATAACCAATAGCTGACTTTCCTTCTCCCCCACAAGCATGATTATTGACTTGATAACAATCCTTCCATATGATGTGATGTTCAATAATCTAAAGCATATGTGTATGTATTAACCACTATGCTGACGACCTATATGTTCAGTAGTTGCTTGTGTGGAACAACATTGGAATTGCTGGGGACTGGTTGAGAGAGTGAAAAAGGTGCTCCATGCATCTCTTGTGATTTAGATAAACGATTCACCATTGTTGTGGTCCAAGAGCAATCAGCTTCATGCCATTTTGTTTTGCATCTGACTTCATTGGGACTTGACTGGTCCTTTGCACAATCAATTGTGGAGTTTGCATGCCATATTTTGAATAATGCCACAATGCAATCAAAATTAACATACTCTTCTCTTGTACAATGCTGCAAGCGCACACTGATTTAAAGTTCATTATTTGTGAGAGAGTTCGATATGATGCGAGTTGATGAGGAGTAGATCAGAGAAGAACTGAGGAAAGTGAGGACCCAATTGTTAACCATCAGTAGATGGTTTATTAAAGAGGTTAAATTTTGGAAAACCATGATTGCCAAACTCGTTGCAACATCACAGATGCCCATTTCAGTGACAATTGAGGCATGTGGCAATGATCGCCTGCAACAGCAGTCCATTTTACAAGTGCAATAGCAATTTTTGTAACCATATAAAGTACTAGATAAATAAATATATTGTATAAGTAATTGTATTGAGATAGAAATATTTATGTCGACGTAATTTTATTGATTATAATGATTGTTTACATTGATTTTAAGGGAATAGGAATATGTAATATATTCTAAGTAGAAAGCTTTTTCTGTTTGACATGTTCCATTTTTCTTTTGATTATGATAACTATTATGGCAAATTTCATAGTTTTTCTATTTCTATGCCATCATGCCAGCGTTAAATGTTTTATTGAATTCCACAAATAGTGTGCTCTTTGTCACTTTTTTATCAACATTGTGATCTCTGGTTGCAAAGATGATTCCCAGAAATGAACAATCTTCAATAACACATTGAGATAATATCCTTTTGTAGAAAAGCTGCCAAATCACCATTATCAAATTGTTATCTGGTTTCTTTTGTAATCTCTTGGCATAGGACCACCAAATGTATCATTACCCCTCAATCCAACATCTGTGATTACAATAAAGCATGGGACCGTATTCTGCCCATGAGAAGGAATGTATGGGAAATATTCAGACATGAGTGTATTAGTCAGTAGAGTGTTGTTCTTGGTCACTAAACTTGTTGTCTTGTAAACAGACTTCTGACAGAGCAGTATCAGTATAATATCAAATGGCACTCACTCAGCAACACTTTTGAACTGACTCTTTCCACTTGCTGAGTGTGTGGTACAACACAAACTATAGCTATACAGTGTCTAATATCTAAAGCAACATTTCATGTGTTCTGGAAACATCCTCCTAGTTAAATTGCTGGTCAGACAGAGTCATTTCTCTAGGGACCATGGTACATGATGGTAATATCGTGACTGCTAGAGCCCAAGTTGTTTGGTACCCTGGTGCGTAAATTCTTGTCATCATGTACAAATATACTTATTCCCATGCACAGTTTTGCTTTTCACAAGATAAACAGCATTGATGTGCATATGTGGCAGCATCCCAACCCTGGGACTGACTGGCAGACAGACAATGGTTTGTGGGAGAACCAAGGTTAGGTAAAGCGAGAGACCAACTGACAGCTGTACCTTGTTATTAGACAGGCAACCCCCCTGCTGGAAACACAAGACCCTAAGGTCACTTGAAATACTTTTAATCCATCCAATCCAATGCATCTCTCAATGTTAGTTGCTACAATGTTTCCTAGAAAGCTCCTCCCTTGCATGGTTCTATGCATGAAGCACAGTGGTGACTAAAGTTGTGTAAAATCTGTTTTTTGCAGTTGTAAAGTAAGTTCACAACTCTATGATGGCTGTTCTGGTCTATGCTGAATGGGAGGCTGTCAATCAATCATGCCATGGAAAAAGACACAAGATGTCCTGTTAGTTTTTGGGACTTGCAGATCATCATGGATAGGTGTGACCTAAGCCAGAAGTAGTCAAAAATAGCTGTAGTTAGCGAAGTAGAAAATGAGGTAGTCCAATTGATTGGAAATTACATTTATTAGCTATTGAAACGATCAAAACTGAGGACTGCTTTAGATGCAAATCAATTACATTTGGTTTGTTTGTACCCTGTTGGATTCTTGTGTCCCAATTACGGTCTTATAATGCACCTGATCAGGCTGTACATCTGATCTTGTCAGTGGTCCTGCAGCACTCCTTAGTCTTGCCAAAGAGCCTTGCCAAATGTTTGGTGGGATCCTTCCTTGAGTGGTAAGAATTTTATTTGTGGTTGTGCCTCTGTCCTGAAATTGGGGCCTGTGTGGGTCAGAGGTACCAGTTAGGGGTTACACTGTTAGAATGGCCACCGAAAAATTTCCTCTGATTCTTGTGAAACTTTAGGATCTGATAGTGAGGTTCATTGAGATGTGTACAAAGTTTAAGCAAAAAAACTACCATTAAGTGTCTCATCTAAGTGCGAAAGCCTGTTTTAAAACCAATATTGAAAACCCCATGGGATAGTACGAGTATACAGGACAAATTTTGGTGCGTTGTGTTTTGAAGGGCAAGTCAAGGGCTTTTATTGGTATTATGGGGTATATAATGGTTCATTAGGGTTATTCAAGGGAAAGACACGTTTGCTGAGCCAGCAGTTCCATGATTTATTAGTGGTACAGCACTGAAGAGAAAAGATGGGTACACACAGAATGGACATGGTCTCAAAAACAACAATAATTATGATATTGAACCAGTACTACTGTACTTAGGCATGCTTTGGGTTGTATTTGTTCATGCGTGGGGCAGCTATAAAACTTCCAAAGCTAAGCCAGGAGAAAGGCTGAGACACATGTGTGTGAAAAGTCACGTATCGTATTTTATGTACATGCTTTAGTCTTATCACTTAATAATCATGTTAACAAGCACACAAACAAATCCAGTCACTGAAATGAAATAACAATTAAAATTTTGGATCAAAAATACAAATACAAGTCTGCCTTGGGTTATTTTTTGTTGGCATTCCGTTGATACTATATGCTTGTTCAGATGCAATAGTATAGATATCATATCATTGTTATGGTCTGAATAGACAATGAGAGCATTGACACCCATCAGCAAGTACAATTTATTGAATGCTGTTGCATTTCATGGGTCCGTTTGATTGGAGAATGTTTCTTCACCCAGAAATTTTAGTTCATGAGCACAGCTAGGTCACATGTCACAATAAAGAGGTAGTAAATGAACATGCTTAGTACTGTGATATTGGTTGTTCTGTCCTTGTGCAGGATTGCATCCATCTTTTTCTTCCAGGGTTTCTAACCTTATGGAGTTAGTCAGCAAGCAAGCTCATCAGTTTCCTTGGCAGCACATTCACATTCACATTCACAATCACATTCCAGTGGATTAATGTAAAGACATTTTCTTGCAGTCTTCACATGGTGACTAATATATCCATATGGTGTTTCCAATTATTGGACAAGGCATCATTATCATTCATGTATCAATCTGAATTATCAATTCTGGATAGCATACTTCTCATAGTTGCCGGAACATTCTCTGGAGAACATATGAGTCCCATTGGAAGCCTTGCATAGTCATACTTGACAAAAGGTGTGGTAGGAGTAAAATGGTCTTCACTTTCTTTATCAATACTCTGTAAATGGATCTATTTAGCTTGTAGATCATATAGTGAATAATAACAATGTATATACTAAGCCATTATTTATGCTGTTCTGCCACTTTATTCAATGGCATGGCATTATGTATAACTAATTCTGATGTTTTCATCTGTGATGGGAAGACCTTTAATTTATAGGTACTCCAAACCATGGGTCACAAATTGATTTAGATATACTGAAAATGAGTTTGCTTGAATTATGTTTTGACGTCATCAACAGTATTGTACTTTTAGTAAGACTCTGGTAAAATGAATAATCACATATCAAGTATGCATTTTGGATGTGTCCTATAATTATACTGGCATGTCAGAAAAGGGCAAACATATATTTAGTGGAAATGAATCATACTTTGATTGAAAACTTTAATATTGGACATATCAGTGAGCGAGTATTAATACTACTAGCAACAGTATTAATAATGGTTTAGTATACAAATTGGAAGTTATACAAACACTGCCTTTATAAATGATGACATGCCATTTTATACAATTGTATGCCAATATATAAAAATGGCATGACAGTATAAATAGTTTATGGGTTGTTGTGGCAAATGATTCATTTTATGCACCCATACAAAATAATCTTGCAATGAGGGAAAGAACTGCCATGAACCTTCTACTTGTTCGAAAAAATCTATTAATTTCTTAGCAACAAACATTAATGAGTCAATTATGTTGTGTTCCATGAATATTTGCTAACACAATAATTACACCAAAAACTAAAGAGCAACAAAACTCAGCTAGTTGGGACGAACAAAAATCTCCAACGCTTGACATTAAATGAATGATGTGAAGTATATGCAACTTTTTGCTCTGCTGCACTTTTAACATTTTGGACAATTTCCTCTTGGCCTGCTTGCCCTTGAATCCAGACTTTTTAGGCTCATCCTCCCCTTCCATCCTACAGTCTGTGAAGACAGCCCAAAAAGCTGAGTATTTTTTTGATTATGGAAGATGAAAAAATGGAAGAAAAATGATTACTCACCTTGTTTTTGACTCCAAAATGACGTCCCCTCTTCTTAACTCAGTGGAGGTGGAAGTAGTTCAATACCAAAGTCTTGAGGGTTGAAAACGAAGAAGTTTGCATAGAAAAAATGAGATTTGGGGTAATTCACATTTACCTCAGTACTCACATCACAACAGACAATTATTACTCAAAATGATGGAACAAATTGTTCTCATTGGTTTCTTGCCCTTTAACAATGGGTGCAACTTGAGTTTGAGTACACGAACTGACTTGTTTGAGATGATTACGGAGTTGGTGGTCATCTGCACCTATGCATAATGGCAACATATGAGCTTGTGTGTTACACCATCAACACCGGTTGTGGTGACATATGTTGCATTTGCTTCATGGCAAGAGAATATGCTGCAGGGGAGAATGGTTAGCTGGATGGGGCTCTTGTTCAGATAATTGAGGTTTTCAAGAGGATAAGAACTGGTTGCATTCATTTATTTGAAAACCATCCATAACCCATCTTCATTCACACATACTTTGTGGTCTTTGGTTGGAATGCTGAAGTAAATGTCCACGAGCCATTCTGCAACCAACGATCTCAACAGCATCTTTGTGACACTGTTAATTATGCTCTCTTCCTCCACCATCTGCCCCCACTTGTCCCTCATTCCACTCTTTATTGATTTATTTACCCCGACATGAACTAGCTGACACAAGTATGTGCAGTCAAGGGAAATATTAATATGGATCACTTCAATCCCATGAGATTACATTTGGCTTAATATTGTTACCATCATGTGAATGTCATAAGTGTCAAGGACAAGAATGAGGATGCTTTTGGGTTTGCTTGAATTTTTCCAGGGGGCAAGGAAAAGGACAAGGACGAGGACGAGGACAAGGACAAGGACAAGGACAAGGACAAGGGCAAGGGCAAGGGCAAGGGCAAGGGCAAGGGCAAGGGCAAGGGCAAGGGCAAGGGCAAGGGCAAGGGCAAGGGCAAGGGCAAGGGCAAGGGCAAGGGCAAGGGCAAGGGCAAGGGCAAGGGCAAGGGCAAGGGCAAGGGCAAGGGCAAGGGCAAGGGCAAGGGCAAGGGCAAGGGCAAGGGCAAGGGCAAGGGCAAGGGCAAGGGCAAGGGCAAGGGCAAGGTTGATCCACCTGTTAATGATTTACTCGCTCATCCACTACTTCCTTTGGCATGCATACTAACTTCAATCCAGGTATGTTCCAAAGTCACTGCTTGCTATTTGTCTGTTCTGTGTTCCCTTGAAGATAAGCAATAAGAGACAACATCTTTACACTAGCAACACTGAGAGTAACTCACTTGATGTTGGTGGTAGAAGCACAGACATGAATTGTCCCCATTTCCTTTGTTTTCAGCATTTACCTGAATGCAAAGAGTGTGGCATCAGGGATTGATCTATGTTAATAATGTTACATTGACATTTTCCTGCAACCTTTTCCTTAATAAAACTCTATGAATTGCCTTGACCCTTATACATTTTCTTGGTAATTCCTTGCTCTGTGTGGGTTACTGCATGCTTGGTAAGCCCCATAATCTTGTTGGTAAATCAGGTCACAGCTTTCTTTCTCACTTCCTGGGTTTTGTTCCAAAATGAAGGGAACAAGCAGCAGGCTTCTCTCAGCATGTGGGTACTAACTTGCATCCCACACTGACAGGACTTCAAGATAAAATGAGACAAGTCCTCAAACAACAGACAGGATGCTTGTGTGACTGGGATGGATCCTTCAAGCTCTCTCGTTTATCATTTATCTTGTGCAGAATGAGAGCATCTCCCTGCTCCAGATCATTCACCTTCTTCATGGCCTTTTGAGCCAAATGTGATAAACTTGGGAGGCACTGTTCATGACACAGCTTGACAACATAAAATTCCACTGCGATTGGCAATCACAAGGTCAACAGTTTGGACATGCTTTCACTTCTTGTTGATGGAGAAAAACATCCCAAATGAAGGCTCCACAATGTCAATACAATCTAAAGAGGATAAGGGGACATCATCCACAAATAATGTCAAAACCATCCTGTAACTTGTGGCATGAATTATGAATTGATTGTACCACTAATCCCTTTTGTGTTTCTTTCTGTATTATGCCATAATCAGCACATCTTCACCTCTTCAATTTGCCTTCATTGCAGATGTTTTTGCAATTCAAATCTGAATGGCAGGCAATTCAAAAAGTCAAAGGAGATTGAAGTGGTGGAGGATTGTGGTTTGGACAGGGCAATGAAAATGTGGGCGATGCGTAGGGAATATCCTCTGAGAGAAGTAATGCACCCAGGAGATGACAAAACAGGCACTTCTTGACTTTGGCAATAAATATCACCAGATCAAGTCATCAGATAATGTCAAGAAGATTTTACGTGTCATACCACATCATCACATTGGTCATCCAAGGTAGGCAGCCTTTGTCAACAGGGTCATTAGAGTAGTATTTTGGTTGTCATTTGGGTTTTCAGGTGTCATCATCGGTAGTCACATTTTTTATCAAACAAGGTTTGCCACATCCACACTTATGGTTATTACTTGTTCTCGTCATCACCAAGTTTACTTTTCCTCCCTTGCACTCAATCAAGTCTTTCTACAAATTTGACAGTTATTTGCTGGAGGTCATCAATGTCATCATGTGTGTCGTCAGTGATGTC
>JABMIG010000237.1:200148-243622 GCA_013187285.1 Cyclotella cryptica
CTTAGAGGTCATAAATTCACATAAAAAATGATTGCTTTAAAAAATTTCAAACTCTTCTTGACACAAGAATATGTGTCGGTAGGTCTATAGTCACGATCAAAAAATCATAAGATAGTGTCTCAACAAAAATGAAGCCTCATGATAAAACGAAGACTTTTTCAGTACAAACTGAAGGAAATGCTAGTTTACTAGTAAAAAATTTCATTGAAAAATGTTAGCTTAGTTCTTCATGCTGGTTCAATTGACAAATGAAGTCGTTGTCACATGGTGGAGGAAGATGAGAACTCACATCTTGATCATCAATAGATCTGGGAGTACTGCTTATGCAGAGAACTTGTGATGATGGTATGGGCCTTGGCATGATTTAAAGTGTAGCTTTTGATGCAATAGATATGAATTTGGTCAGGTGAGCCATGTAGTGTGAGGATAGATGTAGGATGAGATAGATCAGTCAACCGTGAGCACTCGATCATGAGGGATCGAAGAGAATGCAAAGATATGGTACGCACAAAAACTGAAGAGTACCCAATTCGGTTGATCGTGTGGTGCAGAGTTCCCAACATGATAAGAGATGGCCAAGAATACCAAATGAGGTTGATTGTGCTGTGCAGATTTGCCGCACTGCGAAGAGATAGCAGATCCAGGATGTACCGAAGTCAGCGCACGGAGAATGTCAACACAGGAAGTGAAAGAAGTGTGAGTCAGATGAATTGTTGAAGAGAATTAGGGCGATGCACAGAGAATCTGTGTGACAATGCAAAAGACAGGAACAGTTGTTACTGCTGAATGATAAAGATTATTTTGTTGCAATCAAAGCAGCGGCAGGCAAGGATTGCCAAGGGTGTAACAATAGTGCATGTCTTGTGTGGGATGGTGGGAGAATGGCATGCCTTGCACTCTCACATGAGCCATCACAATTTTGGCGCAAAAAATGAAAATTTATGTACAACCGGTGACATATATGAATTAACGGCAATAAGAACACAAAATTTTTAAGAACATGACATGAGCACATCTGGCCTAGTCATATTTGAGGGTACAGGTCATTGGACTAGTCATAACTCCAAGACAGGCAAGTTTGCCACTTGGAAGATTTTTGAGCGATTAACAGACGTCAACTGATGACAACTGAAGACAACTGATGTCTTTTACATTATCTCATTAATGTGACTAACCAAGTGATAAAGTATGAAGGCACCATGTGACAACCCTAACGACAATTTGACGACCCAAGTGATGACACCTGAAGACAAAATGATGACCCTAAGTGACGGCACTGAAGACAAAATGATGACTGAACTGAAGGCAGGGTTCAAAACTTTATACATTGTTGCAAGTTCAAAAAGAACATCTCACTTGGATATCTTCAAATGCTTGTGGTGGCTTTGTATCACTGAATACCCCTGTCCAATGGGAGGAAGTCTTGATGGAAAACGGTACTTGAGTACAAAGCGATCATTCACTGCCATTCTTGAACTCACGCACCACAAACATTTGCTTAGGGATTCCCTAAGGTAGCAAAGAGGACACAGTCTTTAACGATGGGATAAGACTTTGAAGAGATGACATCCTCACAAAAATCTGGTATGACTGATTCAAGATTGTAAGACACCAATGGAAAGAAATATCCCCAATTAAAACTCCTGTTGTAATTGTTTGAAAGAAGCCTTTTCATGATTGTTAGCTTAGTTCTTCATGCTGGTTCAATTGACAAATGAAGTCGTTGTCACATGGTGGAGGAAGATGAGAACTCACATCTTGATCATCAATAGATCTGGGAGTACTGCTTATGCAGAGAACTTGTGATGATGGTATGGGCCTTGGCATGATTTAAAGTGTAGCTTTTGATGCAATAGATATGAATTTGGTCAGGTGAGCCATGTAGTGTGAGGATAGATGTAGGATGAGATAGATCAGTCAACCGTGAGCACTCGATCATGAGGGATCGAAGAGAATGCAAAGATATGGTACGCACAAAAACTGAAGAGTACCCAATTCGGTTGATCGTGTGGTGCAGAGTTCCCAACATGATAAGAGATGGCCAAGAATACCAAATGAGGTTGATTGTGCTGTGCAGATTTGCCGCACTGCGAAGAGATAGCAGATCCAGGATGTACCGAAGTCAGCGCACGGAGAATGTCAACACAGGAAGTGAAAGAAGTGTGAGTCAGATGAATTGTTGAAGAGAATTAGGGGCGATGCACAGAGAATCTGTGTGACAATGCAAAAGACAGGAACAGTTGTTACTGCTGAATGATAAAGATTATTTTGTTGCAATCAAAGCAGCGGCAGGCAAGGATTGCCAAGGGTGTAACAATAGTGCATGTCTTGTGTGGGATGGTGGGAGAATGGCATGCCTTGCACTCTCACATGAGCCATCACAATTTTGGCGCAAAAAATGAAAATTTATGTACAACCGGTGACATATATGAATTAACGGCAATAAGAACACAAAATTTTTAAGAACATGACATGAGCACATCTGGCCTAGTCATATTTGAGGGTACAGGTCATTGGACTAGTCATAACTCCAAGACAGGCAAGTTTGCCACTTGGAAGATTTTTGAGCGATTAACAGACGTCAACTGATGACAACTGAAGACAACTGATGTCTTTTACATTATCTCATTAATGTGACTAACCAAATGATAAAGTATGAAGGCACCATGTGACAACCCTAACGACAATTTGACGACCCAAGTGATGACACCTGAAGACAAAATGATGACCCTAAGTGACGGCACTGAAGATAAAATGATGACTGAACTGAAGGCAGTTAACGACATTTTAACGACCCTTCATGACGACACTGACGAACTACGTGACAACACTGACGACCCCTACGTGGTACATATACGACTGCCTACTGACAATAGTGATGAACAAAGTGACGACAAAGATGAATCACGACCTTAAGTGAAAACATAGTGAAGACAAACTGAAGACCCAAGTGACGACTGTGAAGTCCTTTTGACGACCCAAGTAACGACACCGACGACAGACTGACTACCGAAGTGACGACACCTGACAACATTTTAACAACCCGTAGGGACGGCATGAAATGACCCCATATTTTTCAGTGACGTCAACTGATGACACTGGACAACATTGGACGACACAGCTGGTGACTCTTTATCGCCAAAGTCCAAAGTTGCCTGTCTTGCTGATAAGAAGGGGGATTTCCATTTATTTTTCATGTCAAAGTTGTGTATCCACACATTCCCGGTTTTCAAGAACCACTAATCCATCAGAATTTTCTTTGCATCTGCATGGGACAGCAACATAACATGATGCACTGTAGTCATTTTTGGCCGTGACTGGCGCCTGTGGTGTATGACAACTTGTTGGGGTGGTGATGGTGATATGTCTCTAGGGGTAATTTTTCACGAGGAATCCAACGGTGATGTCCGCTTGGCTGTAGAACATCGTCTTCTATGAGTTTCTGCAAAAAAGTTATGACTAGGCCAGATTTGGCCTAGTCGTTTTGTCTTGGCCAGATCTGGCCTAGTCGTCTTATTGGTGTTATAATATAAAATCATTTGACTTTTTTACTCAACAGCCTGTAGGACACGCATAAGTGAAAACTAGATAGCCCTGATGGAGCGGAAGCCTCCTGAGATGCTATTGAGCATACTTAAGCCTTGGAATGGATTATTTCGACAATTTTCCATGACTCTTAGGTCACCCAAAATGGGCTATTTTTCGTTCTAACTTATGCAAATACATGTTTTAAGTTGGGAATAGGTTATGGATCAAAATAGGCTATTTCCAGCATTTGTTGGTTTTAGCCCGACCGGGGTTTATGTTGCTTGAAGTGTATCTTTTTGTTAGATACCCAACACAAGGAATGGGAAATGTGTTTTTATTTATTGCCCCGGAGATGTACGTTGCTGTTTCTTTATTTTATTTTTTTAGGAGTTGACGCCACAAGACGCCATGAAGCTCTCGCCAGCTCCTCTTGTCTTTCTGGCAATAGGAGCCCCATCGCAGGGCTTCACCACACCCCAAACGCACCTCTCATCAAGGTCAAGAACCTTGCATCTTTTCTCCACAGCCACTCCGGTAACGCCAACAACTCTCACTGATCAAGAAATTCTATCCGAACTCGAATCCGCCGCGGAATCCATTGCTTCCGACGTTTTGGATAATGTCGACTGCATCGTCGACCCAACGACAGGCGACGCAGTCGACGAGCTGTGCAGTGACGAATCCTTGTATTTTGGTGTGAAACGGCGTTTGAAGCAAATCGTCCGCGGTACGTTGGGGTTGTTGCGTAGCACTGAGAGTGCAAGTGAGGAGGTCGACGCGAAAGTGGAGAGTTATCTGTTTGGAGATGTCGGTGGTGATGAGGAAGAAATAGTGCCCGAAGGAGAATTTTTAGAGCGGGGCTGGACAAAGCGGGGCAATTCCAGTGCATTGCGACGCAACGCAGAAGTTTGGAAGTTTACATTCAAATCTGTGTTCAAGGTTTTAGGAGCCAGAAAGTTGCGTAAAGCTGGAGACGACAATGGCGCCAAGAAAGCGGAGGCTGAGGCTGCGCTGTTCATTAGAGATGGTTTATTGAGGTTGGGCCCTACTTTTGTAAAGCTGTGAGTTCGTGATTTTATTCTTATTGTTTGATGTCCTGTCATATTTTCATACGTTCATTCACTGTTCGTCGCCTTTGTTTATTTCCTTGTTCATTTGCATTTTTCCAGGGGCCAAGTTGTATCAACACGAACTGACGTGCTACCCAAAACTTACACCGATGTTCTAAAAACGCTTCAAGATGATGTTCCGGGATTCAGCGGTAAACGCGCCAAAGAAATAGTATCGGTTGAGTTGGGAAAACCTTGTGATGAAATTTTTACCAACTTCTCCAGCGAACCAATCGCAGCAGCGAGTCTAGGCCAAGTCCACACAGCAACCTACAAAGGCCAGAAGGTAGCGGTCAAAGTCCAAAGGGCGGGACTGAAAGAATTGTTTGATGTCGATCTGAAGAATTTGAAGAAATTGGCGGAGTTGCTTGATAAGTTTGATCCCAAAACTGATGGTGCTGACAGAGACTGGGTGGCAATTTATGAAGAGAGTGAACGACTTTTGTACCTGGAGATTGATTATTTGAATGAAGCGGCAAACGCAGAGAGATTTGCCAAAGATTTTAGTGATGTTGATTGGGTGAGAGTGCCTGAGGTGTTCAGAGAGGTTAGCACTCCGAGGGTTTTAACTATGCAGTTTCTTGAGAGTTTCAAGTTGACAGACTTGGAAAAGATCGATCGCTTGGGCTTGAATAGGGAGTTGCTAGCAAAGAGGACAGCAGATGCATTTTTGAGGCAAATTGTTGAAACTGGTTATTTTCACTGGTAAGTTTGATATTTTCGTTGTTTGTAAAAAAAGTGCAAATCATACGTCTTTCGATGACTTTTCCTGCATTTGCACAGTGATCCACACCCAGGTTAGTTGTCATGTATTCATTCCTCATTTGATGCAGTTAGAAGTGAAACGCACCACTCTTCACCCTTCTAACAATGTTCTTCATGGCTTCGTAGGCAACCTGTGTGTTGACACCCAAGGCAATCTTGTCTACTATGATTTTGGTATGATGGACGAGCTGAAACCAAACGTACGATCGGGATTCCGTAAATTTTGCACTGCCTTGTTTGCTGGTGGTCCAGTCATTGGTGATTTGGAACTTGCACTAAATGCAAAATCCTTGGTTGATGGAGTGGAGGAAGCTGGCGTCCTGGCTCGTGGTGCTGATAGACTGGCGGTGGAGAAGTTGGCTAGATACTTCATGCGGACATTCAAAGACAATCAGCTGGGAAAGAAGAAGGGATCTAATATTAAGGAATCTGTCGGAACAGATCTGCAAACACTGACTGAGAATGATGTTTTCCGTTTTCCGAGTACCTTCACCTTCATATTCAGATCCTTTGCATCTATTGATGGAATCGGAAAAGGACTCAGTGAAAACTTTGACCTTGGTAAATTGGCCCAGCCATTTATTGAAAAGTTTACAGAGGTACAGAAGAACGAAACGCCCGCTGAGAAGAGCTTCAATATCTTTACCAAAGCAACGGGATTGAATTCTGAGGATATACTTAAGACCGTAAGCTCTCCAAAGAAAATAGCATACATAGAGGATACACTAAGGTCAATCGAACGAGGTGAGCTCAAGATACGGGTTCGCTCGTTAGAAAATGATCTTCTTCTTCCCAGAATCTGTAGTACTGACATGATACAAACAAGTAAATTATGGCGCGACCTTTGATCCTCAATTCATTTTCTTTTTATGTACTTGTATGCTATTCCGTATTATGATACCATTACCCCCAATCACACAGCGTCACACAGTACACCATGGTTGTGAGATTAAAATATAAGTATTGAATAAAGCAATGCAATCAATCGCAATGATGTGCTCGAAAATGTGACAACATACACCGGTGACAATAGCCATGTCGACAATTTTGTAACTCCGGAAGAGATGCAATATCCAAACTTCTCATGAGTTCGGCGCGACAAACATCTGCCAATCCATTCCCATTTCGCCAGTATTGGATCCTAAGATACTTCAACTGAATTGATGGAGGTGCGTTGCAAAAGTCCAAGTCTTTCCAAAGGATGAAATCGTTAGGATCAACCATAGAGATGTTCTCTTGAGATAGAAACGGCTCAACGTCGACTATGGTCATTAGTCCCATATGTAGAGCTAGAACGATCACGATACTGTTTAGTTTTGCCGTAGAACTAAGCCGAGGATGATCTCCTCCTCGTCCGATGGTTATCTCCTGGAATTCAGCATCGATGGGTAATTTATCACGTGATTTCCACTCAATAAGTACACGCAGTCGCAATTGAATATCAGTCAGGTTACAATTGACAAATTCACCAATACGATACCTGCCTATCTTCATGAATTCAGCAAATTCCATCTTGATCCAATCCTCCACGTCGCCAGCATCCGTCATTCGAAGAATGTTGGCATTTAGTTTTGTCATGCAACTCAACTGCCTTATATGCTGTAGTCTCCTGCGTGCTCTACGTCCGGCGGAGACCCCTATATTCGTTACGTCGAGTAATTTTGCATAATCAGGGTTTACTTGGCTAGTCGTTGAAATAGCATCGTCAGAGAAGGGGTATCGCCACGTGTAGAAATATGAATTGGTTCCTCTCCCATCATGACGGCCAGAAAAAATAGTAGTCGCAATACGAGCATCTAATACACCGGTGTAGCATGCAAGTTTATAACCAAAATATTCTTCGAGAATGTTTGTCAAGTGCTTAAAATGGCTAAGAAAAAGCGCTCGAGCGTATGGCTTTGACACAGAGCAAGATGGAGAAATTATTAGCAGCGTCCTTATTATTGAATTTTGCTGGAATGGCTACGAGCCGAATACTGCGAAGTGCAGGTCTGGTTGGCGCATTAGCTTTTGGGTTTCAGATTTTCGCTGTCAATGCCAAGATCAAGAAATTTGACAAGACCCAAGCTAAATTTGTCGCCACCAAGTTTGTTGACGACGAGTAATGTGATCTTAGTCTTGCAGTTAGCTTAAAGTTTTAGTGTTTGTTCTTCCTTTCTCTCAAAGCAGGGCTGGATCTGTTACAAAGAATTCTCAATTATCGTTAGCTTCTTGATTCCCTCGTACAACTTGTTAATGATTTCCTTTTCCTTAATGAAAAGCCTTGCCGAGGGAGAGATGTCAACAGTTCCGTCAGCTCCGATTGGAGTGTGCTCGCCACCAATTCCGCGAACAGACAAGCCAAGGGGCTTGCAAACTTCTTTAGCCTTCACGTCAGATCCATCCGCCGTAAGTTTAGGTATCTTTACATGAACTGATGCCCTCATGCCGGTTCCAAGATTAGAGGGGCAAGACGTAACATAGCCGTAATTATCATCTCTTGC
This sequence comes from Cyclotella cryptica, assembly GCA_013187285.1. Lineage (NCBI taxonomy): Eukaryota > Bacillariophyta > Thalassiosirophyceae > Thalassiosirales > Thalassiosiraceae > Cyclotella > Cyclotella cryptica. The sequence continues at coordinate 208,034 of JABMIG010000237.1, forward strand.
AAACTCGATGCCTTCAATACTTTCGACCGTAGTCATCATCTCATTCAAGTTGGAGAATACTTCAAGAAGATTCGTACCCTTCTTCATGCACATAATGCGCAATTGGTCCTCCTCGCCAAACCAAATGATTCTCATTTTGTCTTCCGATTGCCAGCATCCTCGACCATATGGCCAGTCACTCGAGATTCCCGCACTCGTGAGGTAAGGATCAGCGTCCATGTCTTTAAACATCACGTGCGAATCAACAAGCTGTTGGTATTTCTCTTCAGTGATGAGATTGGGGTTTGGTAGATCGCCGAAGTCCGGACTCAGAGAGTAGACGGTGCCACCATATTTCTTTTTAAGTTGATCGAAAGCAGGCAGCATTTTTAGTTCAAATCTGATGCGCTCGTCTTTGTCCATCTCACCAGGAAGGTTGAATCCGACAAGGTTTCGACCGCAGCGCACCCGCATCGAGAGTTCGCCTAGACCAAGCTGTTTCACATCGTAGTCTGACCCTTCAACGTCCCAATCAGTGATGTGTTTCTTATTGCCATATTCGTCTCCATGATAATCGCGAATGACCTTATCAAAGAATCCTCCGAACTTGGAGTAGCTCGTAGTTGTCATTGCATAACATCCCAGGCTGGAGTCAGGATTTTCGAGACCTGTCTTGATGCAATTGTAAAATGTCACCATGTCTGAAAAAACGAGGAATAAGTATTCAACATCGTTGTTACTTTCGTTTGTATAGTACGCGATGAACGATAAAGCTCACCCTTTGCGTCGAGATTCTGTCCCTCGTTTGATCCGAGGTACTCCTTGCAATACTTGGCACAGCGATTTTCCGAATTCTCCACAAGGACCTTGTCACACTCGGCGATTAGATCTTGAAGAAACTCTTGCTTAGTTTCAAGATCCATGTCGACGGAGACGTTGGTTGTTGCGATAGCCATATTTGCAGCTTAAAGACAAAGGAGAATTCCAGCAAATCTGCGAGCAATGAAATGACTTCATGAAGATATAGACATTGGAAACCCGCTTACAACAATGGCAAATCTATCGAAAACAAATGCAAGCATGTCGAATTGCTCAATATAAAAGTGGTCAGCAATCTGTTTAGCTTAATTTATAACAGTTTTACCACGCCACTTTAGCAATCGGTTTCGTGATTGTTTGTCATCCTACGATTCATTAGTTTGAAGAAGCAAGTAGAACGAAGCATAATGACTTTCTCTGATATAAAAGGGATCCGCAATCTGTTGAGCTCAATCTATAGCAATTGAACTACGCCCCTCTAGCAATTGCTTTCATTATTGTTTGGCATTACATGATGCATAAGTTGGAGGGGGCAACTACAAGGAAGAGTAATAGATGTCTCTGCCAAATCCGTTACAGGCGATCGTTCAAAATCTTCACAATGCTTCAACTACCCCAGATTCTGCGCCACATTAAGTGTGTCGGAAGATTTGGGTGCCGTCTCTAGTGCGTGCAGTCGGTTGTACAATACTTGCGCAGTTTCATCACATGTGTGTGATGAAAATGAATAACTCCAGGCGTCGACGGGCTTTAATTTCAGGGCTTCAATATAAGTAATGTACAAAATCACCGCAATCTTGAATGTAGACAATACTACGCCAAATCACGCCATCGAACTAAAGCAAAAATGCTGCTCCTTACGCGATGCCACCGAAATGGTAACTGTCATTGCCAAGCATGTGGGTTGAGATCGGGAAATATCATGACATGCCTCACAGTACAAAGGCTCAACTATGTTATTTTTTGTGACCACGCTTACAAGGTTAGTACAAGGTCTCTTTTGTCACAAAAAAGATACACTAATTGAAAGAGGCTGGCTTTATCTCTCACTCATCCATATCGTCATAGTAATCAAGGTTGCATTGTACAAGTATAGAGATGGAATCACAACTCGGTGTTTCCTCCTGATTTTTGTCTCAGTCCCGTGACGATTGCATCAACAACTTCTTGTGCACCTCCTTGTCTTAATTTAACTTGTGTTGCGCCCAATGACCTAAATGAGCATTGGCAAAATTGCGATCAATTGACATGGGCATGCAAATATTATACGATGCGAGTCAATGATATTCACCGAGAATCTCTTTCCAGCCAAACATCAACATGTTTCAAGCCCAGTGCACTTGATAGGTGTCTATAATGACTTGCCTGAGGCAAACTTTCGAACCCTAGCTCTATGACAGTTGATCCGTGAGTACAGAATGCAATATTTGCGAGTGCGGCGCCTACGGGAGTGATTATCATTCGTATTGGAATAAGAGGATGTGAATGAGAGAATGCAGCAGAAGGAACCCAAGAGAACAACTCACCGTGCACTCCAACTACAACAGCGGCGGACCGAAACAACTCTACCGAGTCAGTTATGAAATCAAGTGGAGATGATGATGAAGTCGACTCGGTTTTTATTCTCTCTTTTTCAAACCTTATCACTTCTCCATCCAACGCAGAAACAGCCTCATTAATAAGTACGAATAACTCATTCTCTTGCTTCAGACTTCTTGTTGCGCTTGATGACCTTGAACAGAAGACAACTCTCAATTTAGCGCCATCTCTTTTTCCTTTAGGTCTCAAGTCAGACACTGCATTCCAAACAGCTTGTTGCATGGCATAGAGCAAAGGACGGGGAGTCAAGCAGTGAGCAGCACCAGAAAGAGGAGGTGGGGCTTCTTTTGGTTGGTCCCAAGTTGCAGCGTATAATCGCCGTACGTATGCAACAGGATGGGGCGTCAAGAACTTGGAGGTAGCATTGAAATTTCCTTTAGGGGTACCCCATTGAACGATGTTTTTTGAGAGTGTACCGTCTGACCAGGCATTCGGGAGAAGAAGCTTGAAAAATCCCGTGACATATTCATGTTGCATGTTTGGAACAATGACAATATCCTTGGGCTCTCTTTTGCTGTGGTTACTCGATTTAGATATCGCATTATGCACCTGATCTTTCATAACCACGAAAGATGGCAGTACTTCTGAAACAAAATGGTAGTAATTATCTGATGCGTAGCCTGTCAACAAAACTGCTGAGTCGAAGCCACGCGAAGGGGTCTTTGGTCTCGGATCGGGTATAATTAATTCATCATTTCCAATCGCATCTTTGCCAATCATTCCTCCAAAGGCATTAAGATCATTGGAGGGTATATGAGTAAGCCACAGAGGATTGTCGCCCATAGTCAATTCATGGACAGAGCTCTCCCATGAAGTAACCATGGGAATGTTGTCTGCCAAATTGACGTATCGATGTGGAACAAATACTTGGCAATTATCTCCGTAACCCGAAATGACTGCATCTTTCCCACTAATAATCACATTTTGGAGTGTAACAACCCCCATGAAAGATTGAGTTTCATCATAATTAATTTCAGTGTGTTGATATGGATAGCTTTCCAATGCATAATTACTCCAAGCCCTACCACCTACAGCCATTCCAAAACCATGTTCTATCCCGGAGCAGGGTTTACCCCCGGCCAAATTCCTCTTCTTTCCGTGAGCATAGGCTCCAAATGCCCATGTTTGAGCCTTAGTGAAAATCTCGTACGACTCCCAAGCTTTGGAAGTTCTATTGACGGTGTCATCCTCTGTCGGCGAATCCAAAAGCAACACCATGAATGAAGCCTTGTCAAACAGAGATTGGGGATGAGGATTGGGAAATATTGCCAACTGATGTTCTACGACACTCAGAGGGTCCATGGGACTGGTTTCGGGAGGAATGCCACCTCTGTGAAGAGCATTGTTGGCGTTGTCCCATTTGTCAAGTTGCATCTGAAGGTGGGAGAAGTGAGCGCGATTTCGTTCAAGTACCAGTTGTGTGACTAATGCTTCGGCCTCTGCTGCTTCTTGTGAGACCTGTGGAATTTTTTCGTCGTCGTCGTCGTCGTCGTCAGTCAAAGAATGGTTGTTGTCGTTGAGCGGAATAGACGCCCGTCGGATTGCCTCGTCAAATAGATCCAAAGACTTTTCGTAATTTCCAACCTTTACGCAAAGCTTCGCAAATAACGCATGGGCATGAGGCAGAGTTTCATCCCGAAACACCTTCAAAGCTTTGTCGAAAGCGGATTGTCCCTGGGATACAAATTCCTTTGGGGACATGCCGCTTCCTGCGAGAGGCTCGTCTATCAGTTGAACGATGATATTTAATTGCTCGGTGTAACGACTCGCCATCCTTTCGCCCAAATCGGCGGGATCGGCCGCATTGGCAATCGCGCAAGTCACGTTGATGTCCGTCAGAAGATTGAAGACAAGTATCACTACGAAGGCTTTAAGGAGGTGTCGTTGTAGGTGCGGGCGGTGCATCTGCCGCTTATGAGCCCCGTCTAATTGGGATATTCGGTGCATGGTCAACAGGGGTATTGTAATGATTGACATAGATTGACATGACTGTCTGGGGGGGGGGGCTAAGGGGCACTCGGTTTGTCAGTAATCGAAGGTTATGATGTGTCTACCGTAAAACCCGGTTTATAGGAGTTAAGGGAAATAAGCTTTTTTATCAAACTCATTTGCCATCTAAAGCTATTTTGGCTTCGATTTCATAATTTAATCACGTAGAACAACACTGAGCGGGGTTGTGCTATGAGAGGTAATAACAGCCGCATTTTCGGCATTCTTGTACACTGTGCCAAATGGTATCATCTCAGGCATATAAGAATGTCTCGTACCTACCTACATAGATGTACCTCTAGAGCTGGTATATAAGTAGTTGTGGTTCTTTTCTTGTCATGCGGGAATGGAGGGAGTCCCAGAAAGTACCGACTTATTCGTGTTTAAGCTGAACGGCTTACTTTGGGAAAATGGCTTAATCTTTAAAGTAAGCCATTTCCCAAGAGTAAGCCGTTTAGATCCAAATCGGCTCTCTTTAGAAAAATGGCTTAGTCTTGAGAGTAAGTCTTTCTGTTAAGATTAAGCCTAATTAGATGGGAATCAATAATGTTTTTACGAGAAAGCTTGAAAGTGTGCCATTTTCTGAAGAGTAAGCCGTTTTGGCTTGAAATGGCTTACTCTTCAGAAAATGGCTTATTTTCAAAAGTAAGCCGTTTTCTGAAGAGTAAGCCGTTTTGGCTTAAAACGGCTTCCTCTTGGAAAATGGCTTACTTATCCAAAGTAAGCCGTTGAACGAAATAAGTAACTTGTTTTTAGGAACATGTTGCGATTATTATTTTTTATTAGACAATAATCAATGCAACTACGGCATATCTTATTGCTACCATAACCTATAAACGTTTAATTTTTGTTCCTTCGTCTGCCAATCAACTCCACTTTCACTCACCCTTGCACATCCATATACTATGGTACGTGAGGTAGGTACCAGTTGCTTAGTGGATGTCAAACTTCCTTCAAATACAGAGTTCAACTATTGTACCATATTCTTCATTAATAAGCCCTTTTAAATTTTGTTGCCATAACAGAGGCTCTTTTCCCTCAACTCCATAGGGCCGTCGATCCTGTAGTACCTGCAAGATCCCCTAAAAGGGTAGAGAATGTGAAAAAAGAAAAAAATGGGTGGCTGCCGTAATTCGTCTAGGTGTTCAAACGTTCAAATAACCAAATATTTGGAAGCGCTAAATCGCTTCCAAATCTCTTCCAAACTCCGATTTCTGTGTTTTTTTTGTCTAAACTTTGGAAAAAAGAGCCGTGGCCGGCCAAGGCGTTTTTCTTCTAAATTTTGGTTCTACTCCAATTTTCCTTCCAAATGTTCAAATACAGCCATTCTCCCGTCTTCTGACATAAATTTTCGACCGTGTCATGGCTGGTGATGACAACGACGAGCCTGCTCAACGCAGGCCCCGTGGCGGCCGTAAGCCTGGGAAATCAAACTACCAGAACGGCATACTCATCCCAATTGTTGAGAGGATTCTTCCCAACGGCGCGGATGCGTGGCGCTTAGTTGCGCTTGCGTATAAGGAAGAGTCGGGAGAGGAGAATCTTCGTTCTCCAGAAGATCTCCGCAACAACTGGGTGCGTAAGTTGTGTAATAACTTTAAGAAACCCACAGGTGCATCAGGTGACATGGCTGACCGTGTCAGCCGATGCATTGAGATCGACCGTCGCATACGCCGCAAAACAAGTTCCGTGAAGACCCTGAAGAAGAGAGCAACGAGGGAGTTGACGACGACGCGTCAGTAAGCGGACTCAGCGACGCCACCCCACAAGATGTGGATGTCCCAGCAGCCCAAGAAACGGGATTTGTCCCAATCATTCCTCCTATCGACGGCAATGAAGCCATCATCCAGCCACCCAATCTTCCAACAGATCCTACTCCCCCCCCTCCTGACACCGATGTCTCTGATCTTGGTGTCCCGGGGAACACACAGGTTCCTGGAACAGTCTACGAACCGGCAGCCGCTGCTGCTAGGACTCCAGTTGATCAGTCCATTTCTGCAAATAATTCCACCGGCACTAAGAAGACGTCAAAGAAGAGGAAAACCGATAAAACTGTTGAGAAGACCAAGAACTCGACAAACCGTGATAGAGGATCTGTTTTAAAGATGATGGATAGGATTGCGGCGTGTTTTGAAAATGGTGTTGATGCCCGCAACGAATCAGGTGGAGATATGGCAGGAGTGACGATGATGATGGTGATGCAGCAGCAGATGTCGACACAGCAGCAGATGAATCAAATCCAACAGATGCAACAGATGCAGATGCAACAATTTCAGCAATCATTTCAGATGCAGCTTCAAGCGATGGAGAGACGTTCAAGGAAATCAGACAAAATGATTCGGAAGTTGTTGTCAACATCGAAAGACAGGAAACGTAAGAATGTTGAAGTCGAATCGATTGGTGACAGTAGTAGCAGTAGCGACAGCGACAACAGTGGGGCGGGGAATTGAAGTCCTGAATTCAATTGAGATACTTGTTGATGTTTGAACTTAATTAGTAATATCTACGTGCATCAAATAACTTGCAATGTCTCTATTAATGATATTACTCTATCCATGAATTAAATTATAATTAATTCATAATGATTCAACTTTTTGAAATTAATACAAAATTAATTTCTATTCGTCACTTCCATCATCTGAGCCCTCCAAATCTCCGGGGACCAGATAATACTGTCCAATGCGATCATAACCTTCGAGATAAACATATCGCTCGTATTCAGGATCAAACACAGTTTTGATCTGGTTCGAACCGACAATCTCTGTACGAAAGTTGTGCACTAACATGATTGACTCGAGGACTAGCTTCCTTTTTATACAATCTGTTGGCAACCGCTTTTTGCAACGAGGGAATGAACCTTGCATACCTCGCATACCCCACTCGCTCGCCTGCCTAAGGGAGGTATACACATTACTCACACGAACAAGGTAATCACGAGCAGCAGGATGAAGTCGTCTCGCTGAACGTTCGCTGAGGGGGCCAACCAACGTATCATATGCATCTCCGCTCCGTGGAAACCCTTTGTCAACGCATATCTTGTAATCACCGATCCTTCTCTTAATAAAAGGAAAGAACCGTTGAGTGAGTGTTCCATCGCCCCAACTGCCAGGAAAGTTTATTGCGGCAAAGAATATCTTTCCATCAGGTCCATATGCGAACACATTGTTCACCATCGTGTCACAATCGTAGCCACAATAAAATGCATTCTGAGTTAATTGTTCACTGGTGCATTCGGATGTGAAGGAAACACCGTCCATGAACCCGATAACATCGACAATCGACTGTTCTCTCCGATTTACCATCATGGCGAATTGTTGCATTTTTTTGGGAGAAGGAAATTTAACTCTTGCTAATGGGTGATCACGCAAACACCTAACCGTAAGTCTCAGCATATTGCAAAGAATACGAGAACATACAGAGGGTGTGATTCCGAAAATCAAACATAAATGCTTGTAGGGCATTGTACTGCCCAAATAAAAAAGCATTAGCCCTAGATGTGCGTGAGATGGTAAAGACCATCTTCGACCTTTATATGGTGGCAAATCGGGATGTCCGGGAGGTTTCAGAAGGTCATGAAGTTGGATGAAGGCTTCTCGGGTCAATCCTGTCAACAAAAGGAATGACGACGCATCACCACGATACATCAGATGATTCCACGGAGCCAAATTCGGAGGTAGGATTGATTGCCTCAAGAGGAACTTGCGCTCACGAATGCTGTTGCTATAACAGGCAAGGCACAACAGGAACAAGAAAGCAATGAACTGCTTCCTCTGCTTCTTTGTAAGAGAGGTTTGCGGTGAGAGAATCATGCTGAGCAGCAATGAGACTATTGCGATAGATTGCGGTGGAGATCTTATCAAATGCAATTGAATATGAGCGCTGATGGGGGAAATGCTGAGCACGCCGAAAATCGGGTACCACATTTCGCTGAATTAGCAGTAAATTTTGCTAAAACGATGATCTGAACCTGTTTAGAACTAGATCATTTACGACACAAAAGTTAAGACAGCCCTTCTAAACTCCTTCCAAATCGCTTCTAAATATGACATTTAGAACTGGTTTTTGAACGTTTGAACACCTAGACGAATTACGGCAGCCACCCAATATCTACCATACGATTGGATCAAAATTGAGGCTTCCCATCAGTTGAACAGTAAAATAAGATACCTTTCATCAAGTGAAAGAAAGTATCTTTCTTACATAGCTTTGATGCCAGGCGTAGTGTCAGTCGACTGGCTGCTTTTTTCGCAGCCAGCAAGACACAGGATTTTGCAATTCCTTTAAGGTAATTCATGTTTTTCTCACTAGAATACCTTTGATTATTATATCATTTTTGGGGTCTATCAACATAATTTGGACTCCATCTCGTGTACACGAGTCGATTTTTTTTGGCGATGAAGAAAGACTATTGCCAATAGTTCCACGTTGGTCCAAATCGTTCTCATCTATTGCCCAGTACCATACCATACAATAGTGCCAACAGCTCAGCCGATCATGGCACTAGATGGCACTAAATGGCACTAAATGGCACTAAATGGCACTAGATGGCACTAGATGGCACTAGATGGCACTAGATGGCACTAATTGATTACGATGGAACCAGTGCGATTGTGTAGGATGGAACTAGATGGAACTAGATGGCACTAGTTGGAACTAGTTCGCATTAGTTGGCACTAGTGCCATTCTTGTGTGGCACTAGTTCGAACTAGTGCCACACTAATGTGGCACTAATTGGCACTAATTGGCACTAGTGCCAAAAGGTTTTTGAGTGTTCGACATGCGAAGCTAGAGTGGCATCAAAATTTTCGAATCGCCAAATTAAGTCCCATTACTGTGTCTTGTTGTTTGAAATAATATATTCTACATTATATAAAATTAATGTAGACGTATTATCTAGAGGGAGGTACACAAGTTATTCAAGCATGACACTACCTTTCAATTTTATCGAAATCCAGTATCTTGCAGTCGTCGACTGGCTTCATTTTTTGCAGCCAGTCGTCAACTGGCTGCTATTTTTGCAGCCTGTCGTCAACTGGCTGCTATTTTTGCCAGTCCATCGACTGGCTTCATTTTTTGCAGCCAGTCGTCGACTGGCTTTGTTTTTTGCAGCCAGTCGTCGACTGGCTTCATTTTTTGCAGCCTGTCATCAACTGGCTGCTATTTTTGTTGCATTTTTTGCAGCCAGTCCGTCAACTGGCTTCATTTTTTGCAGCCAGTCGTCGACTGGCTTCATTTTTTGCAGCCAGTCGACGACTGGCTGCATTTTTTGGAGCCAATCGTTGAATGGCTGCATTTTTACAGCCAGTTGTCGACGAGCTGACGGTCAGAAGTATCCTTTCTCGTTTGTCGATTTTCATCTGTTTGAAGTCGGAGTTCATAGCTTTCAGCGATACTCTCCGACTTAATTCAGTGTTCCATTCCTTTCTAAATTAGCCTTCCACATAAGTTTAGGGGACCTTGCTGATTCTGGACTCTCCACAGATGATGTTAACGGCCATGTTGGCATGCAAGAACCTGGATCCCAAGTGGTTGCCGTCTCCAGGCGTTCCTATTCAGGCAGGGTGCGTAGGCAGAACAAAATTTTTCAGAGTTCGCGCCCTCACACAAAGTTTGCCAACCAAGAGAGAAAAGAGGAGAGAGAAAAGAGGAGAGAGAAAAGAGGAGAGAGAAAAGAGGACAGAAAAGGGAGAAAGGAGAGAAAAGAGAAAAGGCAATGCACACGATGTTTGATTGGTACTGAACAAAAAATGCACTATGTCTTAAATATTAATCATTACCACCCTTTGCCTCCAACCTTTTGACTTCTTCCAAAGTTATAAATTTCACTGTTCCGGGTTTAACGGCGTCTGGTAGCTTTTGTGCCTTCTTGATCCTAAATAGATGTCCCGGTCGTCCTTACTTTTTTCCTGCTGCTTCGTTGTACTCCTTCCCATTGTTCAGCTGTGCACAAAGAGCTGTCACAACTCGTTATGCTGCACTTTGCAAATTGTCTCTATTTTCTCCGTCTGAAGTATTGCTACATCTTTTGGGTCTGCAACAAAATCAGCAGCTGCTAGGCAATGCCTCAATTTTGATTTGTTTGTATAGTTTGGTGCAATTGATGCTGATTGCAAAGAGACACTGTTCTGAAACTTATTGCTTTCGGCCATTCCACAAGAGCATCTGCAAACTCATGACCTTTATCACCTTCATTTTTGTTTATTCTCTCAGAAAGGTTTGTATTATGCAGGCCAGTGCTGACCTTAGACAATACCGAAGCTTCTAAAAGTGGAGCGCCTGCTACAACTGGCACTGGCGGATCAAACAGAGGTTGAGTGGCAGACATGTCATCTTGGCCAGCATTCTCGGGATGTGCTGGCAAAGTAAAGTCAGACTGAATTGCAACACTGGATTCACGCAACTCATCTATTGTTCTAGCTTGCTTGGCTGGCAAATCCTGCATCACATTGGCATTGGGTACAGGCGCTCGAGGAGATTTCAAGAAGGCATTTAACTTGTAGTATGTATCTGGGGATGGCGCAATCGTTCTTGCAGCTCATGGTTTTGTGCAGCTAGATATGTGACAGATTGTTTTGTGCAGCCACCTCAGTTGTCAATTCTTTACTTTGATCCTTCAAGACAGCAATGTCTTTTGCTATTTGTACAAGAAGAGAGAATTTGGGTTTATCCTCGATGTCTCCCTTTGCCTCAACAGTTCTAATAGCCATCTGTGCATATGACTTCTCCTCTAATGCTTTGGACCACAACATCAGTACTGCTGCTGGGGGTAAATGATTGTGCTCTGCATCAGCGACTCCAGCTTTCTCTGCACACATAACAATAGTACACAAGATTTGGTTGGTGCTGCCACAATCCTTGAGAATTTTTTGGTGGTATGCAATCAATGACGCAGCCATTGTCTCCAATACTAGGAGCAATGGTTGACCTTTTCAAAACTCTTTGATTGAGGGGGTGCCAAGCATGTGGTCAATCAGAGGTTGAGCTGCTGGTTGATTCATGAACCTGACCATTCCAATTTCAGGCAACACCACTTTTGTATGAAGATCTTTGTTCCCATGGAGTGCATTAGCACCAGGTAAGGCCCTCAGAGGATTCAGAGCATCAAGATATGAATCAAGGTTGGTGCCAGTAGAGTGACCTGTAAGAGCACATGCAATGCATGCATGGCAATCTTGTTGACCCCTCCCTTTCTGATGGACTTTGAAGCAAAGGACTGTGCCCATTCTCTAATCTCTGCAACTTGATCATTACTTAACGTACGCCCATTGTTTTTTGTCTCGACTCGTGATAACATTACAGCAACTGCAGTCCTACATAATGATTTTGTAAGCGAAGTTGATACATAACTGTCTGCCACATGATAAAGATTTTGGAAGACAGCATATTCCAGTCCATTATTAATTCACTTATCGGTACAAAAAAGGCCCTTGCAACACATAAAGTAGGCACCCATCATACAGTAGAAATCAAACCACCATCTCTTGTCCGGGATATGGGGCATTGCATAAGACTCAAGAGTTTTCGGCTCATGCCATTGTGTGTCCAACACGCTAAACCTGAAATCGAAGTACCAGTCAGTGAACTTCATGAACTTTATCTCTCCCCTCTTGCGACCGAATCATAAGTAGTCACCAGCTTGGTGGATTCTTCCAGTTTTGAATTAGTAGGAGTGGAATCTCTGACAAGACGAGTGATGATATTTTTGAGATCACAAAACTTCAATGGATGGTCCCCATCAACAGCATCAAGATCAAGGTACAACGGCTTGATATCCCTTGTACCCCATTCATAGTGACCTTGAAACCAGATTTGATTTTTAGTCGCTCAGTCAATAAGTGCTAGGCGCAAAGCTGTCCACTATGATGGAACATCATCCTTCCCTAAGTCTTTCCAATCCAGATGATCAGGGCAAATAGAGCACATATGCTTGAGATATCTGCCACAATAGAGTGCCGGAGTTGTTGCAATACATTATCTATTTGTATTTGTGGTAGGTTGGAGCTCCTCATCAAAGTAAACTTGAAGTGGCATGTCCGTAGCAAATTGGCATAGTTCAGTTAGAAGCTGCTCTGCCCGTTGCCTTGCAACTCTTCAGCTGTAATCACTTCAGGTTGTTTATTTTTTCTTCTACACGCACGCCACAACCAAGATGCCTGATCATCACCCTCTTGTGTATGATCTGACTGAATTATAGGAGGAGGAGGGGTGCTGGAGGAGCCAAAACATCTCAAGTATCAACTGGTGATGAAAAAACATGAGAGGTTGCATTGAATAGCATGGTGTTTGTGTGGTAGTTGGGCTTGTGTTAGCAAGGCGGAATGCAGGCGCGGATTCTTTGATGGATTCTATGCAGGCGCACTGTCAAACAGATGCGTAGATATCGTACGCAAAATTATGGCGTTATGGCTTACCCGTTTACTAAAATACTTAAGAACTCGCTAACGCGAACTCTGATAAAGTTTGCACTGCTAAGTTCGTGAACCGAGTCAAATCTCTCCCAAAATCATACCCTGTCTTAGAAAAATCATCCCTGAAGCGCCTGGCAGTCACAGGGGTGTGTACCGTGATGCGTAGGCAGAAAAGGAAAAGAAGAATCATACCTGTCGTAACATACCCCACACAAGTGATCATGGAAATGATGATCTGGACACCGTGAGAGAAGACGCGTAAAGATTTGGCGGGAGGGGGGTATGGTTCTTGGGGTATGATATTTTTCTATTGTACAGTTGGAGTGGAAACAGTACAATCAAAGAAAAATCATACCCCCAAAATCACATACTCATAACCTATTAAGGGGTATTAATTTAAGGGTATGGTATGATTTTTTTCTGCCTACGCACGCACCCTCAATCAAGGAAAAATGGGACTTACTACAAGCCGTTCACACGCTTGTGTCAAGTGGAGTCGCTGTTCGCCAAGCGTGTGTCCGCTGGTCGGCCTGCCGCATCAGTATTACTACCGCTTTAAAAAAGCAGTCAAAACAGCTGACAACCTGGAGAAGAGTGGACTGTTCGTCCATTAAAAGTGTAATGGTGGGGTGTGGAAGCTTCACCTCAGTCAACTGTGTATTCTTGCTTCCATCCTCGATGACTTGAGTCAATTTGTTTCTGGAACAAGAGCGGGGAATACAAGTGAGCACCCATATGGTTCGACATGAGGCATGCTGCTTGATCCCCAATTTCATGAGTAAAAGCATCAATGCATGGGAGAAGACAGCTCTCCATTTCATGAGGGCAATGGGCCTAAGCCATCGTCCCGCAACGCACACCGCCCAAAAAACCTATCATGAGACAATGGAGGAGTCTCTGCACTTCATTGAGATGATGCGGGACAAGTTGGATGACAAAGATCCTGCACACATCATAAACATGGATCAGATCCCCATCCCATTTTTGTTTCATTCCATGAAGACTCCCAAGAAGAAGGGAACAAGAATGGTCCACATATGTGTCTCTACGCCGGACACAAAGAGAGTATCTCTCGCTGCTACAGTCGATGCTAGCAGCCGGATGCTGCCCCTGATATTGATTTTTATAGGTGCTATGAACGGACACATCTTTCACAAGTTTGCCATATACCCAGACCAAGGACACTACGTCTGCCAAAAGAATGCGTGGATGGATGAAGAGATGATGACCAAATGGATCGATCAAGTTCTCATCCCATGGTGAAATGAGCAGGGATCGGACATCATCTCATTGTTCATTCTTGATGCGTACCGAGTTCACATGATGGGTAACATTGTGAATTGGATACAGTCACTTGGAATGGAGGTCATACACATACCTCCGGGCTGCACCTATTTGTTCCAGCCCATTGAAGTTGGCATAAACAAATCAATCAAGCCAGGAATGAGGGAAAAATGGGAAACTTCGATGGTAGTGGGAGATCGAATTGTTGATGGTGTCGCAAAGGAGCCATCGTGAAAGTTGGTGGCTGAGTGGGTAATTAGTGTGTACACCAACCTTCCATGGCAAACAGTGAGAAATGCCTGGATGAAGAGTGGATTCGAGTTGTTTTTAATTATGCTTTGAAGGGAATTAATATAAATAATTGTGAAATTAATTAATGGGTTAGTTTATGAACGGTCTATAAATTAGTCTCTAACTAAATAATCAGTCAACAGTCCTTACATAAGAGTACTCGCCATTATGATGGAACAAACACCGAATAGCGTGGTTCTCATGGTCTGATGTGAAAATGTTCACAACACAAACAATTGTGCGTCCAACCGAGCTGCATTACCGGCCGCTGACACCTTCCTTGGCACAAAACACACACGACAACCATCTGTCCCATCACCATTTATGGTATAACAAGCAAGCTCGTGCGGCGCTGGCATCTGCAGTTGCAGCTGCATGCCAACTCCATCCGCAGTTGCAGCTGCATGCCGACTCCATTGTCCTCCTGATTGAGGACTAATGAGTTGCGACATCCAAATGGATGGAACTCACAACTACGCCCATCATTGAAGGGGAAAAAACTAGAAGAACAATGCAATTCATCAGAAAAAGATGTGTTGTGCTTGGGTGTGATGGCAAAGCATGTGAGTTTTTTGGCTTGTCCACATAACTCAGCAACCAGCCAGAGTTACTGGGAGCAACACATATGGGTGTGGTGCTCATAAGATGGAGAAATGTTTTATATGTCTCCATGAACTTTGCTTGGGTGGAACACATAAAAACAACAAACATACATTGAATTAGCTCCGTGTGCACCTATACACAGATGGCACCTATAAACCGGGTTTTACAGTAGGTAGATTGGTCTATTAGTCTCTCTAGAGAGGGGTAGAGAACTAGCAGTCGCTGCGAGATTTTTTGTAGTGAGCTAGACAGTTTAATTTGTAAAAACAGAGGAAGGCGGAGGTTTAACATAAAGTGGCTTATCTATGCGTAGTTGAAAATGGGCACGTGCGCTTCGCCCACCTGGCACTTGGACGTGAATTTTTTTTAAATAAGATATAACTTTTAATGGTAAACATAGATCAAACCATCATGACTACCCATGTACGTCAACCTGAAAAATTGATTATTTCCAGGTAACTTTGCTTTAACTTACTGTGGAACTACCTGTTATGGCAAAACATTAAAAAAACTGTCTCACTGAAGGAGAGGAGGAGAAGGAGGAGAAGGAGAAAGGGGCTCAGTTTCCAATACAACTAAGATTTTTAAAAAATCTTGATTTGGACATTGGACAGTCCACATCTGGTCCAGATCTGTTCCAAACCTGAGACCTCACCCCGCTTTGGTCTAACTATGGAAAAGAGGGGGCGTGACACACCCCTACTTTTGATCTATTTTGGATCAACCTCTGGTCTAAATAGCCACCTCATTGCACCTCCAAAACAACATCAAAAATAAAGAAAAAATAACACCCTGAGTGATGACAAGGATTCGGAATCTCATCCCCATCATGGAGGATGCAAACCTGGCTGTCCAAACTACCAGAACAACATCCTCATCCCAATTGTTGAGTGGATCTTACCCTGTGGTACCAAAGGTTGGCATCATGTTGTCCTAGCTTATAAAGGAAGAGTCAGGGGAAGAGATATTGTAGTCTGAAGATGACCTCAAGAAGAACTGGATAAAAATGTGCAACAACTTAAAAAACCCTCTGGTCACTGATCTCAAAGACTGTGTTCATAGTTGTATTGAGATTGAGCATCAGATAATGAAAAAATCCGATTTGGGAATACTTGGTATATCCTCTGCTGAAGAGAATGATGCTGTGTCTTTATCAACATCTCCCTTGTCTTCCTCATCTTCTACTCTTCAGTAGCTCCAGGGACCAAAGTCCAACTACATAATCTGTTTGATTCATCTGCTTTGACATTACCATCATTGCCCCCCAACCTCACCAGAAGAAAACAGCAAAAATAACAAAGAAGATCCCATGGCGGCTGGCCTTGCCAATGATGAGGAAAAATCCACAAGCTCTGCAATGTTGCTGGCATTGAGCACGAGATCACCACTACCAATCGCCAAAACACTCTGGCTTAGTCTCAGAGCAATCCAACATAGAAAAAGAAGAAAGTTCTTCATCCTCACAAACTACAAGTGGGGATCATTCACGAAGTCCATTGATAGGATTGCGGTGGCAGTTGAAAATGGTGGAGTTGCAGAGGGTGGTGGACAAATGGAATGATGATGGTGATGCAACAATCTCAGATACAACAACAATTTTTTCAACAACAGATGCAACAATTCCAGCAGGCGCAACAAATGCAGATGCAACAATTCCAGTAGGCCACACAACACCAATTGAGGAATATGGAATTTTGTCTTTGTAAAAATGTGAATAAGTGTAAAAAAAGAAAATGAAGACCGAGGAAGAGGCTGAGTTGAAAGATGAGGAAGGAGAAAGTAGTGGCAGTCGCAGCTCGTGTAATTAAATGTTTAAGAACTAATTCTTATATGGCTCCATATTAATTTCATACTTGAGATGTTAAAAACACATTAGGAATTTCAATTAATTTCTTTATCATTACCATCTTCATTAGTATATCATGGTCATCATCATCTATGCCAAGTTTAAATTGTTCAGGTTGTAAATAGTAATGGCTGATCCCATCATAACCATCAAGGTTTATGATCCTTTCATATTCTGGATCAAAAACAGTTCTAACATGATTTGATCCAGCAATTTCGGTCTGGAGGTTATGAATGAGAACAATTGACTCCAGGACAAGCCGTCTCTGAGTGCTACAGCTTGGAATGTGTTTCTTACAACTTAGAAGGCGTTTCTTACAACAAGGAATAGAACCTTGTAATTTTTGCATGCCCCACGCACTTGCTTGATGAAGAGAAGTGTAAACATAACTTACACACAGCAAGTACTCACACATTTTGGGATGCAATTGTCATACACTGCACTCATCCATTAATCCAACAAGTATGTTCCATGCATGGCTTGATTGTGGGAATCCTTGATCAACACAGTTTTGTATGATCCAATTCTCTGACCTATTGAATCTAAAAACCAAACAGAAAGGGATCCATTTGCCCTTTGCCCAACTTTTCATACAGTTGATTGCTGTAATGAATACTTTTGCATCCGGTATGTACGCGAACACATGATTCACTATGGTGTAGCAGTAGCAGCAATCGTGGGTACTATTGTGATAAACGATAAGTGCCAGCATGAAATGGAATACTTTGAGAGGATAAATTGCAGAGGTAGAGCATGCAACTGCTACTCTCACTTCTTTGGAATCGAAGCGGCTAGACATAGTCATAAATATCATTTAGTTGACTATGAAGGATGTTGGTGTTGTCACCTTGTTGGGTGTTGGAATGTTCCTCTGTCTCTTGCAATAAAATCTGAAAATTATTTACTTCCTATGTAAGTCTCCTCTTGTAAAAATTAAAATCTGGATCACTTTAGACCAAAATATATTACGGAAAACATTGGGTGACTACCATAATTGTTCTAAGTGTCTAAATGTTCAAATATCTAGTCCCAAATTCCGAATTTAGAATGGATTTGGGACAGTTTTTCAAAATGACTACCACAATTACTTTTGGCATGAACTGTCCCAAATTTTGTTTTTCGTGTTAATTCCCCATGAAAACATGGAGATTCTTGATACAACCATGATGCCCTTCACCATTTTTCTCAGTGTCCCCCATCATCATTTTGTTCTGACACCCTAACACACCGACAGATCCACAACCAGAATGTTGTCACTTGTTCCTTCTGCTACCACTCAATATCGCATCAAGATTCTCGCCCTGGTTCTAGCCCTTTGTGCGTATTCAAATAGCATTTGCGAACGCCTGTGGCTGTACTGGGAAGCAGTTCTACACCCTTCGAAATCTCCTCGGAATCATCTTTTCCATTATGTTGACCCATCATCCTTCCTGTTGATGACAGGGCTAACTGGTGAAGCTTTCAGTATGCTCCACGACATTCTCAACCCCCGGGACATCCATCTCTACCAAAACGAAAAGGGCATACGTGTTCTTTGACATTGGAGGGTCAATTGGGACTCTTTCTGTTTTACATAGGAAGCACTATGAATTATAAATTTCTGTGTGTGATTTTTGGTGTTACCCTGAATCCCTGTTCTCGCATGTTGAGGAACATGTTGAAATTGGTAGTGGGGCAACCGCGGCACCATCCTATTGCAAGAATTCAATTTCCTAGCCCGGAGAAGATGGAAATGTTTGTGTCGATGGTTAACAGTTGTGAGGCGGCGATTGATGATGTGATTGGTTTCATGGATGGTGTGGCACTAAAGACAGAGTGTACTTCAGAATGGGTCACTCAGAATGCATTCTACAGCGGGTACGAATGTGATACCACAGTGAATAACGTGTTCACATATGGTCCGGATGGTAAAGTATTCCTAGCAGCAATTAACGTCCCTAGCAGTTGGGCGGACGGTTCATTGTGTGCGAGGTTTTTAGATTCCATTCGTCATAGGATTGGTCATTACAAGATTTGTGTTGATCAAGGTTTCCCTCAGAGCGGCGATGCATGGAACATCCCGGTAGGGCCCATGAATGAGTGCAGTGCTTGGCGGTTACATCCAGCAATGCGTGAGTACATGTTGTGTGTCAGCAACGTGTATACGTGACTACGACAATCCAGTGAGTAGCGAATGCATGCTCTGCAAGCATTGTTTCCGCGGTGTAAGAAATGCCTTCCTTCAGAATGGCGGCTTGTTTTGGAATCGATAATTCTAACTCATAATTTCAGAACGGACATCATGGGGTCAAATCAGATCAATAAACAGTGCTTCTGAACGCAAAATTTCCTCACCTGATTCCTCTTTGTATGCCAAGGCAACCAAGCGCCAACCTTCATTGCCATTAGGCAATAGCCTCTCCACTATGCGGATGAGGATGTTGTTCTAATAGTTTGGAATGCCAGGTTGGTGGCCGCCACAACAAGGAGCCCGGCCCACATCTGATTCGTTGTGACTCATGATTGTTATGAGAATTCGGGATGTCAAGCCCCTCCACCTGCTTCCACGTGCTTCCACGTGGTATTTTTTTGTTCTAAATGTCTGTTTTTTTTCGAAATAGACAAAAAGGCGGGGTGTCCGGACATCCCCCCCTTTTCTTCTATTTTAGAATCGGGTTTAGACAAAAAAAAGGGTTAGGGCAAGAGGTTTGGAACAGATTTGGCCGTTCCAAATATTTGAAAATTTGAACATTTAGACACTTAGAACAGTTATGGTAGTCAGCCATTTTTAAAAACACTGTCTACACATGGTCCAAATCTGTTCTAAGTTTCTGTTTGGGATCAGGATATCTGGACTTTTATACCAATAGGCAAATTACGGTAGTCACTCACAATTCATTATTTGGTCCAAATGTCCAAATATCCAGTTCCAAACATCCAATTTGGAATGAGTTTAGATTGGGTTTAGAACAGGCTTAGACCGATGTTGCGTCTCCTAATTACTTTTTTGGCAAAAACCATTCCTAACCCCCTTTTTTTGTCTGAAAGCCCTTTAGTCAAAGTTTAGGTGTGAGATAGATATTTAAATTTAAGGTATGTAATACACGATTATTTTATAAGTGTTGCCAAGTCTGACATAATAAAGCATACATATATTGTGAGTATACTTACTTGTTGTATGTTGGAAAAGAACGTGCATGTGAAGAATTGCATATGCCAAAAGTAATAATCCCAGATGTTTTACATCTTCTGTGTTCCATTAGTCCTAAGTCTGTTTGTAACAATTTAATCAACCCTTAACTTTGGTTAAAGGGTTTTTCCTATAAATATGCTTCAATTATTTTTTGTGTGGGTGCTACACTACAATAACATGTGTAACATTTATGAGACTTTAATTGGGAAATGAAGGGCCCTAACTTAAGGACAATTTATGGTGCTATTTTCCAATTAGCCTAGTCACGGCCTGTCAGGAAAGTCATTCTTTAGAATCTCTTGCATATGATAATTTTGCTGCCCCTCCCAAAATTTTTATCCTACTAATCATATCGACCATGGATTTTTGCTACTTGCTGCAATGGATAACTCAGCCCACAAAATTAATTTGGCACCGCCGCTCCTATCGTCACAAAGCTAACAACAACAAGGAAGGGGGACGCCGAGCGTGAGGTAAGAAAAAATGGCGTTTGACTTTTACCATGATTCTTCAACACTGATTTTTTCAATTAAATTGATTTCCACTGCCCATGCAACGATATCTCAGCCCCAAGAATGAATTAGGCGCTGCCGCTCCCATTGCTGAAAATCAAACAACAGCAAGGATCAGGGGTGCCGATCGCAAGGTGAGAAAATATGGAGTTTGACTTTTTATCATGCTTCTTCACCACGGAACTTTAAATTAAATTGTTCTGCACTGTTTGTGCCACAGTGGATATCTCAGCCCCCAGGCTGAATTTGGCACCACCGCTCCCATCGCTGCAAAGCCGACAACAGCAAGGATCAGGGACACCAAGCGCAAGGTAAGAAGAAATGGAGGTTGACTTTTTTACCATGCTTCTTCACCACAGAACTTTCAATTAAATTGTTCTGCACTGTTCATGCCACAGTGGATATCTCAGCCCCCATGCTGAATTTGGCACCACCGCTCCCATTGCCCCTAAGCTGCCAACAAAAGGAACAGGGGTGCCGGGTGCCAGTTGCAAGGTGAGAAAAATCAAGTTCGTTTTTTACAGTGCTTCTTTACCACTGATTTTTTCACTTGAATTGATTTGCACTGTCCGTGCCACAGTGGATATCTCAGCCCCCAGGCTGAATTCTGCAAAGCTACAAACAGCAAGGAACAGGGGTGCTGAGCCCAAGGTGAGAAAAATGGAGTTCAATATTCACTGCTTGAAACTATGTGACAAACAGGGTGTATGAGCACAATGTAAGTAAAGATGTGCTCATCATACTATGCTCTCATTTTTCAATCAATTACTCACCATTGTGCGCATCATGGTTACCATCTTAGCCCCCAGATGTAATCTGGAGATGCCTCATTTGGTTATTTGTAGATTGTTGTTATTCCTCGTATTCAAATAGCAATTCATTGTATATAGTAGTGTATGTTACCAATAAAGTCAACATTAGCATTGATCTACTACATTGGATTTTTGGCATTTAGACTATTTTTTGTGCAACTTCAGTTTGTAGTATTCCTTGTAATAATTGATACTGCATCTGTATTGACAAGTGGTTACAGCTGATGAACAACAATAGTTTCACATATAATCTATAATTTCTGTCTTGTGCATTGCATGAGTAATGACACAACATAGGGATCAATGATTACAGAAAGTTTTTTGTTGTCCCAACACACATCAACTGTCGGTCAATTACACATGTGTTTTGCCACTAATACTTACATTGTATAAGTAATGACATATACTGCTGTGACTTTCCCTGATACTTTCCTTATGCTTTTTCATGAGTCTTGATAAAATACATAGTATTACACCTAGCCAGATGGAGTGTTGCCTCTCAGACATTATGTTGTGGAGCCCTCCATTGCCTCAACCAAGAGACATTTGAGAAGGATATAAATAAAGCTACACAGTGTAGAATCTACATGGTTTCATTTTGGATGAAAGGGATTAGATTGCCCTTCCATCCTCATTTTGAACATAAAACCTAACTCACAAAAACTCAAAACATATTTTAAAATATCTCTACAAAAACAATCACCTGAAAAGTACTATGCTTCAGAGAAAAATGGGAGAATTTGATTGTGGAGGGAGGGGTTTTTGACAGCACAGCAATTGAGCCATCACAAAATGTAGTGGCAGAATAGCTAATTGATGTCCATACTTGTCTTCTTGGTCAGAGGGCAAGGAATGCATGGATAAAAAGGGGTTTGGATGCTTCTGATCTTTGTTCTACAGTGAAATACAAATCTAAATATGATTCAATTGACTTCATAAAAATCGTCTTATTTTTATTTTTATTGCCAATTGTTACCACCTTGACTACCTTTGCATATGCATAGCCAGAGTTATGATGATTTTGATGCTGTATGTAGCAATTCATGTGGTTGGGCACACCGATGCAAACAGTTGCACCATCCAACCTATGTTGTTGTCCCTAGCCTCAATCTCCTATGCAACAAGAACAATAAGACAGTCATTGGCACCATCATCATCCATGGCTCAAATGTGTGGTGCTGTTTCTGGCAAATGAAGCAGCATACCTACCACATGGTTGTCCTGATTCAGCACCAATGAGTTGCCACACCCAAATAATGAAGTTCACAGTTATATCTATTAGCACAGTGCAACAAATGAGAACAATTTGATTCATCAATGCTTTTTACTGGAAACAATGATGTGTGTGCATTTGGATGATATGGTGGAAGTTTGGTGATTTTTAGTAATAACTCAGCAATAAGCCAGGGTCACTGGAAGCTATGCATATGAGCATGTTGCCTCTAACAAGGAGGACCCATAGATTTGGTTTTTGTCCACAAAATGAGCTTCAGACACCAGAAAACACAAATGTACATGGAATTTATTCTATGGGATTTATTATCTAGTGGCACTTATAATCTGGGTTCATGGTAAGGTTTTATCATTTTAAGCTAGCAGAGTTATGAGCACCGGATGTACTTAATAAAGTACTACATTGTCCTTCTACCATACTTAGTACTAAAATAAGCCCCACAGACAAAATATCATGTCTTACAATTTTCATCTCCACCACGAGAATGGCCATGAAATTTGACACAAAGGGCATGATGGGATGTCGTCCCTGTGCTAGGACAACAGCTTGCAAAAATAGGATTCCCAGGACATGGCAAAAAGTAAAAAGGTGAAGAAGCCAAATCATGAGGAAAATTTTTCTTCAGCTTTTCTTTTTTACTTTTGAAATTCCAAAGTTCAATGGAACAGTTAAACTAATGGGGAATTCTGTGAAGTATCATGGTGTATCTGCATCATTTTCATGTGATCAATTTACAGCAGAATTGGGGTAGAATTACTGTTTGTGGTGTAGATTACAGTTTTATGTTACAGACATTGCAGTAATCAGTGCATGATTTATTGCATGATTACTGTGCCACATGTATATCATTGTGTGCCATATCCATGATGTCATATGTCACATCTCTGAAACAAATAGGTGTGTTAGACCAAGTGTGGCAAGAATTTCCATAGGGTAACAGAGCGATGGCAGTAATTACTATATGATTACCTTTTACTACTGCCTGTTGCATTTTGGGATGCAACAGTAGGAACAAATGCCATTCACCAGTGAGTGGGCTCATTAGGGGGATAACACCTTTTTTTAGCTCATTACCTGATATTAAGCCCATTTGTGTCGTCCCAGCATGAGGGAACCTAATTTTCTTATTTTTCTTTTGCCCGGAGCACTAAATCTTAATTTTCTGTGCAAAAAGTAGCTTCGTTTGCATGGAGCACTAAACTTGTAGCCCAGTCAATTTTGCATTCCCGCCAAAGCTCAAAGGCTCCACATCCATCAAAAGTCTGTACAAAATGTTCGGTTGCACCAAAATTCTCAGGCACCATGAGAATTTCTGCAGCCCAAGACTTCTCGGCCTGTCACACCAAGACGGTATTATCTATCATCACTTCACCAGTGCCGCCCTCACCGCGAGATCCCAAGAGACGATCCAAAGGCTTGCTTTAGTCAAGAAATGGTACGACATGAGAATTTTCTCTTCTTCTGTGCGACATTTTTTAGATCAACACAGGGTTCTGAACATTGGAAGGGGAATTTCTTGAAGGTAACCACATATTTTATTACAAATGTGACTTTCTAATTACTCTAAATTATTGGTCAATCCAAATCTCCTGCTTGCTCACCTTCAAATGGCTCTAAGGGTGGCTGTTCATCTTAAGCTGCATTGGGGATTTCGGTTGGTAAATTAGGCAGCACAAAGACGTTGACCTCTTATGAGTCCTCAATGTTTTCCATGCTCTCAAACATCTGCTCCAACTCACTTGTCTCCTCCTTTGAGCAACAGCATTACTATCCTGCCTCACAATATGTAAACAAATCAAAATAAACAACAATCAATAAAATGAGACCAAATGTCTATCCGTAATGACTGGTCAAATATGTCATCAATGCAGGAGATTTATCAAATGTTATATTTGATGTTGAACTTTATTTCATTAGATTGCTTCAGAAAAGATGTTTATCCAGTTAGTAATCAGTCCTTTATTTCATTATAACTATAAGGCACCAGTTGATTTTGCTTGCATTATCTTGTAACTTTTTAATTTGATATATCATCTATCAAACTTTGCAATTCAGGCCAAGTGAAAGGGAGCTACCACCGAGAAAAACAAGTTTGGCAAATCCACAATGATGTGCTTTTTGAAATTTGATGAGTGTCAGATTGCAAAAATAAATAAATTGCATAAATGTGACTTGACGCAGGCATAACAATGCTGTGCTATTTCAAAATTAAAGTGCATGATAATATTAGCAAAGTCATAGGCATGACTACAAATGGGGTAACAAAATATCCATCACCCAAGAAAAATGGGTTTACGGAAATTTAAGCCCAAGTGCATCAGCCCGCTCGCTGGTGAATGACCTAAGTTCAGGATAAGTATCTTTACTATATAAGTTGACATTGGATGGGCATAAATGGTTTCTTGGCAGCTATCTGGAGTTGCATGGAGCTTGACATGTAAGGGGGATATTGCTGCCACATGGGAGAATCATAGATATGATCTTTAGACTCACCCATAGGTGAATTTAATGTGTGAAAAACACAAATGCCAGTGAAACTAACCAAGTACTTGTATACTTTATAACTCATCTTCCAGCTCATGCAGTTGTGTTTTTATTTATCACAGTGAAGAGTTAATCGTATCTTAATTTTACCTCAATTACCTCAAGACAGCCTTAAGATACCCCCCCCCTTCCCTCCATCTTCAATGCTGTCCACTCTTCCACAGTGTGCACAAGATATGTGTGACTTTTGATTACATTGGAGATTTCTTAGCAATTATCAAGAGTCTCAAGGAGCAAGACATATGGGCATGTTGCTTTGCCAAAGAGGATCTAACAATGCAGAGTTAAGATTCACTATGGTAATTTTTATATGGGATAGACACAAAAATCTGCACAATTAGCTCAATAGTACTTATATCATTGCAGTGCTTAAGACATTGCTTATGCAGTACTTTAGTCTGGGAAATGGGATGGAAGACATCAAAAAATGTGCCCAAGAGAACCCCATTGCATCAGTACCGATGTGTTCCTGTGTATTACAAGGCCTCATGATAGTGATGTCTTGAAGACATGTCATATACAAAAGCTGAGTATGGTATGCAAAGATTCAACCACTATTGTGATCAAATGATGTATTCCCAGCATCAGCAGAGCATCATCACCTCTCAGTCCTCAACATCTCATGGTCAGAAATCAGAAAAGTAGACATTCAGACAACCTTAATGTATTATGTCTACTAGTACTTCTCCACAATCAGCAGCAGGTTTGGGATCAGTGTGAGTCCTGGTTGTAGCCCAAGTTGTGTCCTGCACTGCTCAAACAGAATTGTCATCACATGTCATCCAAGGGTCATAATGATGCACTAAGGGATCATTCGAATCTTGCCAAGAGTTTTCCACACCTTGGTACCTAGACAAAAAGACCTTCGGTCTGAAGATTTTTGGGTACTGCATCTGGCTGCGCATCAAACAAGCTCTGACCAGGGGAAATGGTACCAGATTCTGGTGTTGTCAGTCAAAACCAGAACCGGAAATAGAACAATAGGTACCCATCTGCAATTGAAATTATGTTCTGTCTGTGTCATTTACTTGAGCTGCTTAAAAGGACTTGGCTGTGCATGGGAACAAATACCTTAATTCTTGTGGTTGAAGCTACAATCAAATGATTATAGTAGATACATATATTTTTACCCTTTAACTCCAAATGGTGACCAATCACACCAGTGAGCATAAATACCAGAATCCAAAGAACATGGTTCAATTTTGGTATGGTCATCCAAATGGGAAACAATTGGCCAACATAGCTCTCTTTTGCCAAATTGGGAACAAAATTTGAACTGTTTACCAGCTTGGGTTGCAAAATTTGCAAAATTTGTATCCCATTACACAATACATACCACAAAAACAAACTTTTCTGTTGCTTGTTCTAGTTCATTCTTACAAAGTCACAACCTCACAAAGTCACAACCTTCGAAACAAAACATAACTACAACAGATCTTGGAGTTTAAGTAAAGCAAACTGTTAAAGAATTTCATTTTTCCTGTTTAGATCTTGCACCCCATAGCCTGGCGCGAATGTACACAGACATCACACAGACTGTACTCTGTGAAACAAAGTATAATTGAAAAACAGAGTATGGTTCCTTTTATGTCACTAAGACATCTCACACAATTCCCTCACAATTTGACAACATCTTTGGCTTCTGCAACAATGGTCTTGGGGCCAAAATCAGCGTAACCTTCACCACATGAACTGTGATTTCACTGAGTTGTTATTCTGGCTGATTGTAGCAAGTATTCAACTATAAATACAAATGCATTACTTGACCTCGCCATCCTTTCAGTAGCTTAATTTTACCATGGCATGGATTCTTGTGTTGTAATGGTATATTCAAAAATACCACTTTCAAGACTGAATATCCACACTGAATCATCTTCTCAACCACAAGGACACTGTTGAGAGGCAGCTGACTCCTTATCACCAAACTTGGCTGCTTGAATGTTTTCATGATTAGCCTTGATCATCATTGTGAGGCGCTAATCTAACAAGTATATTCGAAATTACTTTGATCAATCTCTTTAGATTCATACATAAGGTTTATGGCTGAAGAAAAAGTATCATCTGTCTTTTGTATCACACAGGAGATGAATGTTTAACAAACATAAAAAATGGGCAATGGACTAACAACCCATGATCTATTACTGATTTCAAAATTCACGTTTCAATATGTCAGATGATACACAAAGCATACATTTCTCATTGAGACAAAGTCTTGGGGCCTTTTACTAGCATTTTGTTTGTTAACTAAAACATATTCCAGGATTGACACTTTATAGCTTCTGATTAGATAATTGAAAACCTCATGACAAAACATTGTTACATTGCCCTTCCTCTAAATTCTGGCAATCAGTGCATTGAAAATGTTTTATCTTGACTTGTATGTCAAAACTCTTTATCTCATTAAAGTTGAACATGATTGTTGCAAAATTGACGTGGAGATACAAAACGTGAATGTTCAATTATTCTTTTCTCCTCATGCGCATCGATAATGCCGGGATTGGGAGGTGGCTTCGGCCATACCGGCGGTCTCGTTCGATGAATGACGATGTTCCCCTCAGTCATCAATGAATCTATTCTCCATATCGTGTCGCGATTTACGATGAAATGGAGCTCATCAATGATCAAAGTCAATGGCTGTCGAAATTGAGTTCGTTGGTTAGCCCACGAAAGCAACGCAATGGTGTGTCCCGTCGATGAGAGACTAGCGGAAGCAGTCTAGGAAACGCCAATGCGAGATTAATTTGGACTGCTCTGTTGGATATCGATACCGCGGTTGGCCACTCCGTAATGATCTTCATGATTTGATATTGCTGTGTTACTTGAAATGTTACTGTGGCGCTTTCGGCGTTTTCTTGTTAATTTACAACTATTCAGTTTTTTCGCACTTTTGGCCAGAGTTTTTTTTGTTATTATCGAATAGGCAACGATGTATTGATGTGCATCCTTTTACTCAGCTTTTACTCTGTCATTGTAGAGAAGTTCCTGAGAAGGTCAACACTGACCTGGTAGGATTTTCCCCTTTGAATTCCGTCGTCGTGTTCGTTGCTTGGAATAGTTTACCGTCGATCTAGTACGATCGATTCAACCAATCTATCACACAGTTGCGGCAAACAACAAAATACAGTAGCTCACATTTCAACAACTTTATCAATGGACCTTGGCCTCGGACATCAGCGAGAAGCAACCTTCAAAGATGGCTGTCTTTCCGTTCGGCAAGTCGTCATTGAAAAACTAAGTGCAGGCATATCGCCTGGTCCAATTTACAACCCAAATCTTTCAGCGTCATCTACCTGCAGAGTGAAGAGTCGAGATATTACCTTTGGTTCTGGACCTGCTAGATTTGGAGATGTTCCAAATATTCACAGGCGAGCTGGTGCGCCTATGACAGTTCAACAGCCCGGTCCTCACACATACTGCCCCGATGCAATAAAGAAAGCAATTTTCTTACAATCGAATCATAAGAATCCACCAAGCATCAAATTTGGAACCGGGAAGAGAGATTGCAATAAAGGCATGTCATTTTCAAAAATAACTCCATCTCCAGCGGAGTATGACCCAGAATCGATACGACGTGGAATCAACTTTTCCAAAAAAGGAAGCCCCAATATCAAATTTGGCACTGCCAAACCAATTGAGGAGCACCTATGTACAAAACCTGGGCCTCAGACTTATTGTCCCGATGCAATTCGTAAAGGTATCAATGCGACCAAGCGTGGCATGCCACGCGTCAAGTTTGGAAGTCCTCCAAAAAAGCCACTAAGTACGGAAGGCAAGAGTAGGAATGATCAACCTGGACCACAGCATTATGACACAGACTCATTACGGAAAGCTTTGTTTGCGCTATCAACAAAAAAAAGGCCAGCGGGTGTGAAATTTACCACAGGGCCTCGAACTTACAATGATGCCGAAGGGAGAGAAAGGGCGTCAAAACTTGGACCTTGTACGTATTCTAGTGCATCGTCATTGGGTTCTCAGGTGAATTCCAAATACAAATCCCAGCCAAGCATTTCGTTTGGGGCTAGATAAAAGGCTATGATTTCTATAATAATATTGTGATGTATGCAGTTCGATTATCATAATGATTGATCTACAGTATTCAGCATTGCCAATATTTCATGCCATGTTTATTCTCGTAAATCTCCTCAATGCATGCCTTCGCACTGATGCGAAAAGGTAATTATCCTTCCTGCTTCACAACCTCCATTTCCATCTTAACACTCTTACCGCTTCCCTCCTTAGCCTCGTAATATTTCCTACTCGCTGTAAACCAAGCATTAGGGTGATTCCCGACCCCATCCAAACTAACACTCTCGACCCCTGAAGCACCAGGATGCACGACCTCAAAATGTTTCGCACATGCCAACTGCGCATTCCCGTCCCTTTTAAGCTTCAATATCGCTTCTCTTTCAGCAACACTTCCAACGTGCAACTTTCCCAATAGGGCACTCAAATTCTCTTCATCGTAATGCTTATACGGGCAACCGTGATGTTCTCCTCCTCCGGGAGGACTGCCCATTACAATTTTCATGCAATTGTAAGGAGTGTAACTTGCCCTCTTGCCCTCCTTTCCATGCATATGTCTTATACTGTATGAATACTGCTTATTGAATTGCTCGCCGGTCATAATTTTTGTAAACTCCCGCTGAAAGAACATGGTGTGTTCTTCCATAGACATTCCTGCCCCCTTGAGGAAGAGGCCAAACTGCAATCTTCCCTGATGTTTGAGCTTGTGGTCTCTCTTAAGTCCCGCGTGCAGTTGTGACATACACAGCGGCATGGAGCGCACCGATGCGTCGACATTAGCAGCGGTGAGTGCCTCCCCATTCTCAATGTTGGCAACGTGAGAGGGTCCCGTGTATTGAGAATTCATACTTTTCAGAAGAGGTCCGATGCGTGTATGTTCGTCCACAGCGGCATTGTTGCTATTATTCCCCGCGAGGACGAGGCTTTTACTAAGAGCCGAGCGAAACTTGGCCTCGACGATGGAAATAATCTTGGCCAAAGGAACGTACGCGAAGCCCCGCTCGAGGTAGCATTCTCTACTGGAAACGAGACGCAACGCCTCCACGAAGGGAACGCGATAATACTCGGTGGAATTAAATTCAAGAGGCGATGGAGCACCGGGCACACTCAACAGCTTTTCTCTGACCCGTTCCTTCTCTGTCTTGTCGACCATCTCCAAATCAATGTCGTTACGCTTCATGAAATCGCGTATATTCTTGCATTGTTCCAGTCGAAAGCTGAACAATTTGCATTCTTGGGCCAAGAACCATCGACGCAAATCTTCGGAACGGCAGTATGCGGCGCGCAGTATGAAGTGGGAGGCGGTGTCAATTTTGGGCGTGGGGAGGTTGGTTTTGAGGCTTTGGGAGAGGGACGAGCGGAAGGCTTCCTGGGGGGTGTTGCGGGTTTTCAGTTCTTCGATTTTTCGCAGCACCTGTTCACATGAAAGTAATGCAATTCATGGCGTGTAAGTCGATAGTTGACGAGTCAGAGATAACGCGGAACGCGCCGACAATGGCGTCAACGAACCTTCAACCTGGCCAACGCATACTCCTCAAACTCATCTAGACTCAATTCAAAGGACGGGATGTCCGAATACATGTCCACATCCACGACGCCAGCTCTCGCAGAGCTGCCGCTGGAGTTGGTAGTGGGGGAGACGGCCACGAGGCCTCGAGGACGTCCTGCTACGTTCATTTTGGTTGAATACGATGAGTGCTGCTTGGTCGCGGAATGTTGGCTGGCGTTATGTTGTTGTCGTTGGTTGTTCAAGCATGTGATGTGATAATCACCATGATCCAACTGAAAAATGACCGAACGACGAATCATTATTTTCGAGGGTTCCTCGAGGAAGTGGGCATAAAGGTGATACGACTTCAGTTTTGGAAGACCCTGCAAGGTAAATATCGTGTGTTCAACTGTCATTTCGTCTTTCGGCCCACTGATAAAAACGTTTGCGCCTACCATCCCGTCGTTTCTCATGGTGCTGAAAACCAAATAAATGCCAGTGTGCGCGCCAAAAATTCCCGAGCAAAACATTTGGCGGGAGAATAAGTGCCCCTAGAAGAGGCCCCGTTGAAGCACTCTGAGGTCCGTGAAAATCCTCATGTGTTTTTTGCCTGCTTTTGAATTCGCAATTGTTGTTGGCGACAGCAAAGCTGCCGATAGAGTATTGTATGGTACAATATTGCATTGTATCGTTCGGGGACCTTCTCTATCCCTTCAGCTTTGTGGCCGCTTCAAGCGTCTGCCGCAAGGAAACATGTGCAGCTGTTGCTGCCCGCCCGCCATAACAGCCCTCTTCTACCTGTGGGTGAGATCCGGCTTCTCAAAGGGCACGGTGGCCGGGGCGCTGACGTTCTTCCCGCCCGACCCGCCGTTATATAAATTCCAACGGGTCAAAGATGGACGGGATCTGCCGGATGAGGAGGATGTCGGTGGGGATGAAGAGAACGGAGTGGTGCTAGATGACGACAGCGATGATGATGAGAGCGATTTGGGAACTTTTGAAATTGACACAAAATCTTCTCGTCAGTCCAAGAAGACCAACGGCAAGGAAGCTACCAACAATACGCAACGGCAGCAGCAGCAACAGCAACAAACACAAGGAAATGAACCCGACCAATCTCAAGATCCCATCGCTGCCATGACAGAACGCTCGATCAAGCTCCGTGCACGCGCCAAACACCGAGCTGCCATCGATTCTCGCGACGCCAAAAATGGTGTCACTTATCGATTCATACCCGATTCAGAAACTTTGGGTCCGCTTCCTTCGTTCCATGGCGTGATCACCCCGCTGAAAATAGGCCCACAGAAACGGACGGGGACCTACATAGCCGCATTGCTGTATCAACTGCCTCCCAGGGATATCACGCCCAACACCAAAACAATTCTTTATTCTCACGGTAATGCCAGTGACGTTGGAGCGATGGCGGGTTTGCAGGCCATCATCGCCAAACACGTCGACTGCAACGTTCTGGTTTATGATTACAGTGGCTACGGTGAAAGCGGGGGCGTACCCATGGAAAAGAATACCTACCGCGACATCAAATTAATCTACGAATGGGTCGTCGCCAATGTCACACAACACGAATCCAAAGTCATTTTGTACGGACAGTCGGTTGGTTCCGGTCCGTCGTGTTACCTAGCCTCCCGTCGCGAGAACGTGGGAGGTCTCGTCCTGCACTCCCCCTTCACCTCCGGGATGCGCGTATTGACACCCTCCCGAGCCCTTGCCTGTCTTGATATTTTCCCGAATATTGACCGCATTAAAAAGTATCGTGTCCGGTATTCATCATTCACGGAAAGAAGGATGTTGAGGTCCCGATAGAACATGGGATGGCGTTGCAGGCTGCGGTCCCGGAGGATTGTCGGCGAGATCCGTGGTGGGTAGAGAACCGGGGGCATAATGATATTACGGATGGGAGCGAGATGATCAAAGAGTATGTCAAGAGATTGGGTCGGTTCGTGAGGAGCTTGGATGAATGATGAGAGTTTTGCGGGCAGGTTTTGTCTAGAAATGTTTGTAGGTAATTCAAATGACTGACACATTTGATATTGACTCTTTTATGTGAGCATCAGAGTAATGTCTAATGGAAATGTCTACCAGTTTTGTGTTTTGAATGATGTGACTACATTAAGTGAAGTAACAAAGTCATTGATTGGTGTCGAAGTTTGACTCCTCTTTTATCGAACTGTCACTGATATAATTACTTCACCTCCCTTGATTTTCGAGGATGATGTGAGTTCCACAAAAATTCAATTCCAACAGAGTGCATCACTATCACCCCACTCTTCTCCCCAATACATGAATCCAAATAATCATGTGAGTTTAACCCATCACAAATTCTAATAAATCATTTATTCTTGGCTAATTCCTGAAGGCGAGTGTCCCGGTTGGACATCGCCCATGTCCATTGATTGTGTCCAATTTCTCGCCTCTATGCGTGTCGGCAGTCGGGGTCGGTGTTAAGGATGTTGGTGAAGAATGTATTTTCATAATAGATGGGATCATCCCGACGTGCAGTCCCCCAAGGGTTAGTGATGTAGAGAGCAAAAATGTTAGAGTGAAGTTTACTACCGACAATACAAGTTATTTCAATGTCACATTTGATGCGGCCGCGGTCGTCCCTCCATTTCG
The DNA here is from genome assembly GCA_013187285.1 of Cyclotella cryptica. Classification (NCBI taxonomy): domain Eukaryota; phylum Bacillariophyta; class Thalassiosirophyceae; order Thalassiosirales; family Thalassiosiraceae; genus Cyclotella; species Cyclotella cryptica. The sequence goes on from JABMIG010000237.1 coordinate 241,269, forward strand.
GGATTACTTCCTCCACAGAACACAGCGAGACACAACGATAGAGTCATTTCCCTTCAAAGGAAACTATGCATAGAGAAGGCGCCACAAATACCAACAAATACCATACAAAGCTCAACGGCACCACATGCATCGGCATCTTGTCGGCAATCACGACATTCTGAACAAACTGGACGACAATAACACACCTTTCCATACTGGAGATAATCGATTCCGAGCACGAGACCGGCGGCAACGTTGAAGGCGCCAACGATAATGAGGAGGGAAGGAACGGCTTGCCACGGCATGTTACTGCGATCGAGTGATTTATCACCGATTTTTTGTTTTTCTGGTGTATTGTTGGTATGTAATAATGGAGCTATAACGGTATGGTACGGTACGCTGTATGATGTATGGTATGCCTATAGTGTATCGTGTATTATGATAGGTATTGTGCAATACCGCAAAAGATAACGTTGATTGTGTCAACAGTTCAGTTGCACAATGGATGGAAGTTGAAGTTGAAGTCCTCTTTCACTAGGGGGTTCATTTGAAGAAGCAATGGAGATGTAAGAGGGAAGTGCGGGAAAAGGTGATGTTTTACTCTCAATGCCAAAACTACCAAAATGACCTGAAAATCAGAAAGGTAAAATGATGAAAGTTATACATAGTATATGAAAGAACTATCATGTTACCTAGAAAAATAGATTTATTTCGGGAGGCAGTCGTGGTACAGTGAATAGGCTTGTGCAATCATGTGTCCTCTTAGTCATGAATGACGTCAGAGCACTTGCTTCGAGGTAAAAGAGCAGTGACGAACAATTGAGGCTGTATTATAAAAGACGTCACTATAGGAGAATGTGACTATTTTTGACATGTGGAAACATGCCAATTTACTTACTCTCGGTCGTTTTGTGCAGAATCAGCATAATTTAGCTGAATTGGCATTAAGTATGTATTATGCCATTTCAGTAAAAGTATGTTGATTCCTCAAGAAACAGCTGAGAGCATGTAAAATTGGCATGATTCGTTGGGTTCCAGTAGAGTGTCCATGTTTTTTGAATTTGTGAGCGACCGACTTTAAACTTAGTTTACATTTCGACTTTAAATTTGTTAGTCATGTTATCTCTCCCTAGAGGATATCACCAGTCCGACGAAGTGAACTAACAAAAATAAAAAAAGCTCGACTAACAAATTTGATCAAATTTGTTAGCAACTTAATAAATTTGAAGGTTGCCAGCAAGTGGTAGAGAGTACTGAATTCCTATCGTACATGATTTTTTTCCATTCTTGTGGTTTTAATTTAGGTTGGGAAGGCTTTTGTGGTCTGTACATCACCACAAGAGTTAGTCGCTGATAAATTTGGTCTATAAACATGGACATATGAGAAAAGAAATTTGTTAGTTCGATATTTGTTCGTGACTTCTACTTCGACAACGAACAAATTTCAAAGTTGGTTGCTTGCAAGTTTGGAAAACATGGACACTCTAGTACACGATTGATGAGTTCCTTTGTTTGATTGCTCAAAATGTGTCGAAACGCAGCATACGTCACTTGAAGCCATTTAATGCCTTCTCTGGTGTTTAGGTCTAAAATGGCATTGATACCTACTTTGGAATGTTTAAAAAGTCGGCTGATTCAAAAGAAAGCAGAAACTTGTCGTATAATCTATATTTATTAACCCTCCAACGGCAACTTATGCAGGGTTCAACATAAGTTAATTAACTTATGCAGGATCATGCATAAGTTAGCTAAATTGACTCCATTTTGTCATGTTCTGTTCACTTTCAGTTTATTCTGATGCTTCAGCTGAATTCCTTGCAAAAAATTGGCCCTGGAGAACACCATAACACCTACAATTACTTGATCATCCATCTAGGGCACAGCCATCTTGTTGTCTAGAGCACAGCCATCTCGTCTTCGATCAAGAACATAAATGTACCATCAGACAGCCATCGGATGGAGACCAATCATCTTTCTCAATTCCTATGCATGTTGGGCCCGTCTGCACCACCTAATATTCCCTCCTTTTCCCAGGAGTTTTGGGCAGTCTTGGGATAGCGTGCGTGTTCTTGCTAATGAACATACCCTCGCCTTCCAAATCACAAATGTGGAATCTCATTACTGAAAGGATATGTGTCATGATAGCATGCTTTAAAGCATTAAATACCTTAACGCCAATCAGACGACTAGTCCAGATCTGGACAAGACGTAATAACTAGTCCAGATCTGGACTAGTTGTAACTCTTTTTGCAGAAACTCATAGAAGACGACGTCGTTGCAAAGCGGGCATCACCGTTGGATCCCTCGTGAAAAATTACCACTAGAGACATATCACCACCCCAATATGTTGTCATACACAACAAGCACCAGTCACG
>JABMIG010000198.1:0-66614 GCA_013187285.1 Cyclotella cryptica
CCATGTTTGCGATCCGATGTTAGTCCCATGTTCGTCCCATATTACGTCCCATGTTGGTCCCATGTTGGTCTGGCGTTGGTCAATGTTAGTCAGGCGTTCGTCCCTCGTTAGTCCGATGTTCCCCCCCGTCGAAGGTTTGGCATAGTGAAAGATTCGTCAGAATTACGTCAGTATTCGTAAGTTGAAGAATTTAATACTCGCCAAAAATGATTGAAAAAAGATCCACGTGTACCCCATCCGGGTCTTGCAGAATGTCACCTTCTTCTTTAATGACGTCATATATAATATGGCCTCTGTTGTTTGTGATTGCTCATCCAGCTTGAAGCACAAGCTCTGACGTTATTCATGACTACGAGGACACACCATTGCTCAAGCCGATTCCCTATACCACGACTAACTACCGAAACAAATCTATTTTGCTATAGGTAACAAGATAGTTATTTCTAATCTCATCAAATATTATCATCATTGAACCTTAATGATTTTCAGATTTTGCTTGTTTTGGCCTCAAGAGTAAAACAGCACGTTTTCCCGCACTTCCTCGCGGTAGGTTGAATATAGATATTTAGATTTTTAACCGCGACTCGGCAATATACGATGTAACAACAGCCACAACCAAATAAAAGAGTGATTTGGTCCATTCTTGGGCAATATAGGAACTTTCAGGGCTGATCAAGTGTTGAAAAGGCCATTTCTTTGCGTGGCTGCTTTGTTTCAAAAATGACCGCAATGGCTGTTGCAAGCGCGAGGGCACTTTCTGATCAGGTTCACTTGAGCATCACTTGAATTTCTTGAAAACATGTTGGTCCAATCTGTATATCAAGTGAACCTATTAACAAAATGAGATCAGAATACGCTCTTAGCAGAAGTGAGCGAAATGTACCAAAACTCCTTGGGAGGAACAATTCAATTTTGAGAATGAGAGCTTGAGAGGGGGTCATTTGGTCATTTTAATTATGCTTACTTAAGCAGACATGACAATTTTTGGCCATGCAATAACGGTCCGTCTTCCCCACCCATTGAATTCAATTAAAACCATTGATTTCAATGCCAGTCGTCCGTACTGGCCAATTGGTCAAAAATTGAAATCGTGTTGGGGAGGAAGTACAGTTGTGTTCGCAATGATCTAATGAGTGGTGAAACGAGTTGGTACAGTTATGGCACCATTCCTCAATCAGTTATGAAGTTCTGTTGAAGGCACTGAGTTCAATTTTAAAAATTTTGACAGTTGTAACACAAAAGATTTTTTATCGCCATTTTTAATATTACGTAGGAATTAGTGAAAATGGTACCAGACCTGTATCTCCACTTTTGATGCCACTTCCACAAAACCACCATGGCCAGAGGAAAGAAGAGGATTGGTGTCGGAGCGAAATGCTCTGTACTCGTCAAGAGGTTGCATCCTCAGAACCTCATAGCAGAGTACCACCCGAACTACAGTGCCAACGAACGGCTTAACGATGTCGAAGTGGTACGACAATCATCTGTAACTCGTCGCGGCAACGAGTTCATCGCAATTTTCGTCACCCATCCATCCTTCCAGGGCAGTGACGCGATCCATGTCGCTAAGCGCTTTTGTGTGGTGAAACAAGAAGGGGATCCTCAAGAGTTCTTCGACGATGATCGCGTCGACGAGGAAGTGGCAATAGATGATGACGGGAACTTCGTTCCCGAGATCGATCCGGAAGTGTTCACTGCTTCGAATCGTGCCAAGGATATTGCCTTGCTTCGGAATCAAGGCTACGATGTTGACGATGACAACGAGCCTGCTCCGGAAAATGTTCCAGATACTACTGCCCTTCCTCCACTCGACAACGCAGGGCTTTTTGAAGGCCAGCGATGGGGTGTGGATCACCATATAGATCCAATGGAACTTCATAGTTCCAAGCAAACTCCGCATTTCAATGAGTTCGATCCATCAAGATCTGTCTCCTTGTCCATCTTTTTAAAACTTTTCCCATGGAGATGGCTCCGTATCATCGTTCTTTCCCAGACAAACAAGAATCTGGATCAGGAGTTGCGCTGGGGAGAACTGCTCCGATACTTGGGGCTTTGGTTCCTAATGGCTTCTGTTGGCGGCGGGTACAAGAAGACAGACTTTTGGAGTACCCTCCCATTCGACGAGAGGACAAACTCCTGTCCCTATAACTTCAGGAAGTACATGAGCCTGAAGAGGTTCGATGCCATCACGGCAGCACTTTCTTTCACGGATGCAAGCAAGCCCACCTACAGGGACAAGTTTTGGGAGGTTCGACAGTTGATTGTCGAATGGAACAAGAATATGGCAGAGGCATTTTCTCCGAGTTGGATTCTTTGCCTCGACGAATCAATGTCGATTTGGCACAGCCGTTGGACTTGCCCTGGGTGGGTGTTTTGTCCTTGCAAACCCCATCCCTTTGGAAATGAATACCACTCTGCTTGTTGTGGTATGTCGGGGTTTATGTTCTCGATGGAACTAGTTGAAGGCAAAGACCGTCCTGTTGATCTTGGCCCACCGGAATATGAAGCTGGCGTTGGCAAGACAGGAGGATTGCTGTTGCGGATGTTAAAGAGCTGCTTCCATAGTGGAAGGTACGTTGTATTGGATTCAGGCTTTTGTGTTTTGAAAGCTCTTGTTGCTTTGCACGAGAAGGGGATTTATGCAGGGGCCTTGATAAAGAAACGTCGATACTGGCCGGCATTGGTTCCTGGAGAGGCCATGGATGAAAGATTCGCAGGGAAGAGCCCAGGTGAGTGTGAGGCAATCACTGGTACTTTGAATGCCTCACCTTACTTTATTTGGGGCATGAAGGAGCCTGACTACGTCATGAGGATCATGGCAACTGGCGGAGTGTTGGCGGAAGATCATACTTGCAGGGTCACATATCGTGGTTCGGGCGACGATAGAACTACCTTCCGCTACAAGAAGCCCTTTGATTGGCACTTTAGGTATCGGCATGCTGTTGACGACCATAACAATTTACGCCATGCTCTGCCTTCTCTGGAGGATACCTGGGTGACACAGAGGTGGGAGATCCGTGTTTTTGCTTTCTTCTTGGCTATTACTGAGGTCAACACATACCTAGCATGCAAATATTTTGTCTGGCCGGGGTTCTGGAGAGGACTCCTACGCTTGTTGAGTTTCGTCGGAAGTTTAGTTGAGCCCTAATCGACAACCAGTGGATCAGTTCCAATGATACTGTGGATGAGGATGATATGGGCATGGTTGGAGAGTCACATGGACTGGTTACGGCGCCTCCACATGCAAGAATTTATCGCAACCGGAAATGGGTATGTGATGCTACTTCAAGGTACCAACAATACATTTGCAGGGCAGAGAAGTGCAAAAAACAGGTTAGAACATGTTGTAGGTGTACCATGGGACATTGGCTGTGCAATGAGCACCTCCTAGATCATGTTGCAAAGCGTTCGAAAATGGGGTAAACGGAGTGACATTGAATTCAATAATTGGTTGTGTTTGTAACTTGAAGTTGATGTAGCAAGTAATTTGACTAGGTTCTAATTAAGCAACTACCAAGTATGACCGCATTTTTGGAATCTACGCAAAATTTCCAGTTCATCTGTAATGTCAGATTTTACATAGCACTAATTTTTCATATAAATGACCCTACTCGCAGTCGACATTGAATTCAATTAATTACTAGCTTTACGGACCGATAAATTAATTTTAGATACCATATAGTTTTAAAGGTTATCACAAATCAAGAGTGATTGAATACCGATGCATATCAAACAAAAAAACAGGTTTTTACAGGTATTTGCGGCAGTGTTTATATGAATACGCCTATAAAATTCAATAGTGAAAAAAGCGTCTCCTGGAGAAGGAGAAGAAGACGAAATCTGCTCAATGATAATCTAAGATTTTTTCAAGTAAAAATCTTGACAAGTGTTCCATCATGTCAAATAACAATTGACAGCTTCATCAATACTACAGTGATTTGAGGGATGAGTTGAGTGGGGGTGCATGAACCGACCTTTCACAGCCTCACCAATGAACAAACAAAATCGATTGAAGCTTATCCTTTTCAAACGTGTTTTTGCCCATTCTAAACGATTCAACAATGTCCTCAACTCTTCCTTTGAAAACCTTGAAGGCTGGGCCGCACCAACCTTGGACGCCAGCATTACAACATCCACTTCACGCCAATGCCAATGCTCCTTGGGAAAACTTGGGCCACAGTCATCGAAGATATCTCTTGCCTCAATGGCAAACAGACGTGCTTCCTTGATTTGTTTCGCGTAGACATCGGAAATTGGCTTGCCAGAGGACAGTGTAGACATATCCCTATACACCTTTGCAACCGCCGATGTGTCGATGAAGTACAACCATTGTTTGCCAAAGAATCTGTTTGCGATTGATACTCCTTGGCGATCAATGAACACAGTAAACATCATGACTACTGTGTGAACGAAGTAAAGTGGCCAAATGACCACGCCAAAGACACAGCCAAACGCGCCGAATTTCCTCGAAAACTTGTCGGGAACCCAATATAACGTGAACAAAATTCGAAAGAACCACCAAAGTAATTCCATCCACGATGCACACATGCCTTTCCAAAAACTCTCGTATCCTCCCCTGTGCCTCAGCGCATATGTCTTGTCGAAGCATGTGTTTACGGAAACGAAATGTGAGAATACACCTAGTGAAGAAGAATGAGAAATCATCATCGAGACTCACAGTCGTTCCGTACGGGATCAACCCATCCTTCGTGACCTCCTCTACAAATTTTCCCATCACAAAACGTCTAGTCTTGTTCTCTGTTGCCAAGACCGATGCAACTTCCTGAGACACTGTGATGAATGTACTCCTGCTTCTTTGAAAGAAATTTTTCCCGGGGCTGATACGATATTTGGCTAGAAGGCTCTTCCCCATGATTAATCCAATGGAGCAAACCATGCTATCTACAGGTAAGGCATGCCAAAAGTGTTCCAGAGCGGTCATGACTCCATCTTCGCTTTTCATTCTTTCTGATAGATTGACTGCTGCTTCTTTGATAGTGGGACTCGTCAATTCACGCAATTTCTGAACTAATAATTCCGTGGTCAGTAGATTGATTGGACATGGCTTTGGGCCGACACCAGCACGTGACACCATCTCTCCCCACTGATTTAAAAGCACGACAAGCCATCGATGAGAACTGTGAGAATTAAACCAAAGGAGTATGGGTGTAGCCTACAGATAATACTCACCATGAATTGATCCCCAAAGAATGGACATACAAGTGTAGGCAGTCCGTATCGTAGGCCTGCAGCGGTAGTTCCGGCACCGCCTGGTGATTTGTACGAAAGAAACAGTTGGAGTATTCTCTTTCGCCTACGATGAAATTCATCGTAACCTTTCCACTCACCATGATGAATGACAGCGCAGCATTGGGGAAGGAGCCAATCATGCGAGACTGGCCCTACATTATGACACAGCTGCCCACCTCCACCCTCCCCTGAAACATCCAGCTTGCTCCAAGATGATTGCACCACGATTCTCGTGTTGCTTTCTTTCGCTGCCGCCTTGATGATTCTAGACAACGCCTCTGTATCTTTGATAACCATGCTGCCGAATCCAATGAAAACAGGAGGATCACCTTTCCCCATCCACTCAATCAAGTGTGCAAACGTCTTAGTGTCAACTGTCGGCGCTGCATTCTCTCCGCCCACTTTACTTTCTGTGAATGTACCCACCACCCTACACTGTTCCGGCCAATCTTCTGGCTTTGGCACAAAACTAGGACTCCACATGGCACTGAATGGAATGTTGCAATCGACAATTGGGTTGGCAAACATCATATTCTCCGGCACTTTGGGCAAGTGCAACTGTTTTGCTCTCCACGAGTTGATGAAGTGACCGAGTCCCGTAGACAACACTCCCTCGAACATCATATAGGATGCATAATTTCCTTTGCCAATCTGAGATTCGTCGTAGGACATGCCGCTGAATGGATGCGGAAATGCCTTGGTCCCGTAATACCACGGCTGAGGAAACATAATATGGAGAGGTATCGCTAGTGCTTCACAGACGTGAATATGCCCGATGCACGGAGGATTGGCAATGACCGCATCTGCCACGAATGGTGCGACAGTCTCCTTGCCAAAAGACTCATAATAAGGACTCAGGGGATCGAGTCCGGACACCGCGCCACAGCAAGATTTGCAAATGTCTTTGAGCATGGATTCCTTCGCCTTCAGAATAGACGGTTCGGCGACGCCCGCTTTGAGTTCGCCTGCAAGGTTCCCTCCGGTTTGGACCGTCCATTGTGACAACTGCTTCGGATCGCCCGCCAGGGGGTAAAACTCTATCTTACGAGACGTGACCGTTTTCCTATGAACCTCGTGCGACGCAAGACGAACACGATGACCTGTATTTTGCAGCTCGTTGGCGAGACTGCAGAACGGAAGAACGTCGCCGTGCGTTCCCACGACCAAGATGCAAATATTGAGTTTGGGCAGGATGAAAGTCAGTTCCTCGACTGTGTCTTGGCCTCGGGAACGGGAACCTTCCTCGAGTCTCGCTAGGAAACTGGCCGTGAAATTGTAGTCACTGCCTGCTTTTGTCAGGGCGTTGCGTCGCAGTGTTCTGCTGAATGGAGACGTCCGTGTCTTGTCATCGTCTTGTGGCGGCGACGGCGGAACGGCGTTCTCGGAGTAGTCTGCCATCGCAATCTCCACGGCATTTAAAATGTTAATTTCTTAAGAAAATGAAGAGAAGGAAGCAATGACTAGACGTTTAGTCGTGTGGTTACCGTTCGGTGCCGTACCATGCATCATACCTATTCATCGTCTAAGTACCGTTGTTCCTATCAGAATCTAGCACAGTCGCATGCTCATTACGCATAAGTGATAGTACATACACGTGGTACGTCTTTACCTGAGGTGCGCGAAAGGTATGCGATTCTGACAATATTGGAGCCATACCAATATAGGTAAGTAGTAACCTAGCGCTTTAGGAATATTAGGAACAAAAGCGATTTCTATCCTACTATAGTACATTAGAAATCTAGGAAAAAAGGAGTTTGTGAAATAGGAATATTAGGAGGGCTCCAGTGTCCCTAACTAGAGAGAGAGAGAGACTCAAGGGACAGAATGGTTATTATTATTTGGTCCTTATTACGAAGAGGTAGGCCTTTTCTAGCATCGGACAAACCTGCGGGAATTGCCGAGACTCATTTTGCAGCCGCTGCTTGGAACTGTGGTGCTGGTTGCAGGAGATGGCCTGTTTGTACAATACTTTGAGTTTTGATATTCATGTTGTTACCTTTGTCGATTCTAAATTCAAGGTAAATTTATAGTTAACAATTGGCCAGCACAGTTATCAAACAACAACATTATTGCAGTTGATGTCAATTTGTTTGCAATTAAAATGCCATTACATTATTGATAGGTTTCTCATTATTGATAGATTTCTCAGTCATGCACGAAGTGATAAGTATCAGTCCACCTCCCACCTCATTTCTTCTTTCCACCACCAAAAAAACTAGTCAGACTCTTCATCCCCTTCATATCCACCTTGGCCTATCTCTTCAATCCCGCACTCTGAGCATTTGTCACACTATTCTTCTCGATTGGGGTAATGACTCGTCATTGTCTGTCGGTGTTGATGATTCAGGGGCTGTAGTCTTACCCATCAAATCTTCATCGGACAATCCAACGGCATTGGCAAGTTTGGTTCTCCACGGAATGGGGAGGTAGTCACACACGAGCTGGAGTGCTCCAATGCGAGCGGCATACTGTTCCTCCTTCGACAGCGATGGGTTGTCGTGATGATCCTCACTCTCTTTCACATCCACTTCAAATGTGGATGTTTCGGAACCCTCCGTTGTTTCCGCCACCACCACAAACAAAGAACTAAATGCACCAAATCCTCCCCCCACACTCTTCCTCGCGGCAATCCTCCTCCTCTTCCTCTCCACGGACCGCAAACAAACCGCCTCAACGCATCGATCGTACTTGGCCCGAAGCCAATGCATTGTCCTTCCCTCGCTCCATCGACAAACAATGTCCTCCCACAACACATCGGAAACATTGAGCAAATGTCTCAGCTGTCCCACCTCGTTCACGTTTCGTACGTCGAGGTTGGGGGGGAGGTTCAACGCCTGCCGTACTGCATGGGGTACGTCGGCCAAGAGCTGCTCGAGCGGTTGCCATTGGTTCGTCGTTTAGCCGTCGCGGACAACGGAGGGTGGATGAAGGTGATTTAGTAGGAAAAGAGGGGGTCCACGCGAGTGGCCACGTGCAAGAGCAGGTTTGATACGATGCGCGATCCTACGAAGGAGGTGTATTTGCCGTGATGGGGACGGACGGTCGGAAATGTGGTGGGAGTGAGGTTGGATTCGATTGGTGACGGTGAGGTAGTCGCGCGGGGTGGTGGCGGATTCGTCGTCGTCCGGTGGGGGGAGGGAGAGGAGGAGTTTTTGGTGGGGTGTCGGTGTCGGTGCCGCTGCCTGTCGAGGCGTGTTTCACATCGATTATGGTTCAAGAGGTGATGAGAAGCGTATTTTTGGAGCGCTGAGATTTTTTTGTGAACGCGGGCCCGAAAAACGGTATGGTACAGAGTCCATTATGCGCAGTCCGACATAATCACGGCTCCGTTCACGTCGGTATACTTTGCACGGCTTCATAAATTGGATTGACAAAAAGGCTGCTGTTCACGAACATGATGTTGTTACGACAAGTTACAACCACGACCAAGTTACTACCACAAAAGTCGTACGTTACGACCATGTTACTACACCAAAAGTCGTCCGGTACGACCATGTTACAACAACAAAAGTCGTCCGGTACGACGATGTTACGACATCAAAAGTCGTCCGGTACGACCATGTTACGACAACAAAAGTCGTCCGGTACGACCATGTTACGACAACAAAAGTCGTCCGTGACGACCATTAGACAACCGTTTGTCGTCCGTTAAAGAAGTAACTGACGACTCGTACGACCCATCTGACGACAACTGACGACACGTCGCGACTGAAGTGACGACTCTAGATTAGATTTTTTTCGCTAAAATGAAGATATTTTTAGCGAGTTGCCTGTCTTGCTGATAAGAATAAGGGTCCCCAATGTTCTTTATATTATCGAGATAGAAAAAAATCGTGATAGTTCAAAGAATTCGTGATGTATAATACCAGACTACGTATGTAGATATTTTTGTAATTATTTTTTCGTCAAGATTATTTTTTGCACAATCTCGACGTCATACAAAAACCTGTTAGGCGTAAAGAATGATCTAATGTCTAAATATGACGTATTTTTCTCCACAATTTATCAAATTTTTTATTTCTATAATTAAATCCAATAATGACCGATTTTCATCATTATCTGTTAGATAATGATAGATTAACCTTTCAACCCTCGTTCTCACATGTTTGGCAGTCTTTTTAATCACACTACGTGACATCATCAACCCTCTCATCCCTTAAACACATCGACGGTCTCATCCACTAACACACCAACCGTCTCATCCCTTTTAACACATCAACAACCATATCCTCCTCCGTCTCCTCCGCTGCAGATGAGGTATGGTACCAGATGAAAAGCAGACCGGGGTGTGAGAAGACACCATTGCCATTGCCGCATGTTGAGACATCTCACACAACGAGCGTTTAGGGCAATGCATCTGGGATTGAGACGTGGCATCTCGGGTGCCATGTGGTGTTGTGTTGTCTTTGCGCTCGTTCAAGGAGTACAGTTGTTCAACGATCGCGTCAGTTGTTCAACCATCACGTCGCCATATTATTTAACCCCACATACTATCACGACGGGGTGGGGCCATTGCCTTTGTTCGCACGTTCACAAAGAGTGGGGAACCAAGACAGGTGGCTCGGAAACGGGAATGCTTTTGCAGTGGAAAGGTTGAAGAAATTAAGAAATTACACGTAAAATAAATAAATTACACATAAAGGGGCAGTCAAAGTAAGTGCCATTATAGAAATAAAATGCGCAAGAATGGATTTGGGCGGGAAAATCGGATAAGTATTCATTAAGTAATGGTACGACAAAATGATGCGAGAGTTACGAGATTTTGTAAATAATTATGGTTTTTTTGTATAATTATATTGATAATGAAAAACTTTGGGGACCCCTAATGTAGAATCCCCATGAATCCAGCTACCTACCTTCCAAGCTCAAATCTACATCATTACACTACTAGCAGCCGCTGCAAGATTTTGTAGCACCTGTGGGAGCCTGCAAACTGGAAGGAGTCATCTTTCATGAAGAAAAATAACAGTGGAAGCTTGTTAGGGCATGCTGTAGTATGCACTTTCCCATTAAATTTACTCGAGTAGATGTACTCCTTGAAAGCAAGTGTGGCTTACACGATTGCTTCTTTTGTAGTATGTGCTTTCCAATAAAATTTACTTCAGTAGATGTGGTGCTACTGCTTGAAATTCTTGAAAATGGGTTGGGTAGTTATCAGGGAGCTTGTAATTATCTGAACTGCACTCTTGTGTCGGAGGTGAAACTATGCCCAAAATGAGGTCAGAATTCACTCGTACTAAACAAAAGCCTCTTGGGAGTGACATTACAGCTTAGGCAATCAGAGATTTAGGAGAAGCCACATGGCCATTTCAATTTCAAGCTGAAATATACATCTTGGAGATTACAAATTCATGTTTAGATATCAATTGAATAGAAATGCTGAAATGTAGCTCTTGGGGTCACAAATTCATTTTTAGACGCTGTATCACAATCTTGTACAGTTAAGAAGAACCATTGAATGCAAAAATAAATATCTTAGTAGGTAACCACAAGTAAAAAGAACACTATTACCTTCAAAGATCAAAAGTTGGATTTAAATATGTTTTTATAGGTTGGCACACACAAAAGATCATGACTACCCTTGCATGTCAAACATGAGACTAATTTATTTACAGATTACTTGCAGAAAGTACATATTACCTAAAATGGTCAATAATTAAAAGTAGTCTCATGAAGAAGAAGAAGGAGAAGAAGAAGGAGAAGAAGAAGAAGAAGAAGAAGAAGAAGAAGAAGAAGAAGAAGAAGAAGAAGAAGAAGAAGAAGAAGAAGAAGAAGAAGAAGAAGAAGAAGAAGAAGAAGAAGAAGAAGAAGATGTGGAGAAAGAAGAAAAAGGAGAAGAAGATGATGAAAAATGACAAGAACAAAAACATAGGTTACTGATAAACTAAGATGTTTTCTTGAAAAAATGTTATAAAGTCATCTTTTATCTTTTTGTCACTGAGTTCAGTTGTGTGGACTCAAATTTGACAGGGAGCTTTATCAACAAAACCAACAAATTCACTTATTTGCACTTGAATCATCTCTCCAGTGAGAATAATCCTTGGTTGTGTATACAGTCCGCTATCAATAACAAATAATGCACAATCTTCTTACCCTATGATGAACTCTTGCATATTCTTATGAAGGGATAGAACAATATCTAAAATTCTGCAACTACAGAAAGAATCTTCAATTGTTCAAATAATCCTCAAATTATCTAAAAAAATCTTGTCGTATAAAGATGCTCTAAGTTACACAGAAAATCTTCTTGCAAATCAATGTTTCTATATTTAGCAATTGCTAGCACATTTATAGTGTCTTTGTAAGGGTCAGGGTGTGAAGATGACTTGCGTCCTGTTTGTACTTTGACCCTCCTCTGGACTTGGTGGAGTTCATTGAGTGAATTCATTGGAGTAAACTGAGGTACAATGCTTCACTTTGGTACCAAAACTCAGAAAGAAAAGAGCCATTTCAATGAGGCAAAGCTATGTGTGGTCAAAATCATATTGTTACTATTAGATCAAGTTAAGTTTTGGACTGTTGAATGCCATAAAAACTCAAGAAGCTGGTGGAATTATTGATTATGCAAGAAATCAATAAATAGCCATGTCTGCGCATGTATCTTCATTCCTGCACGATTACTGTGAAAATCCACAAAATATCCTCAATAGTCCAAATAATCCATGATTATCCAAATAGCCCATCCCCCAATTCACATCCAAAAGTCCTCAGCAAATTGCTTGATCCACACATGAAACCATGCAGATTCTTATGTAGGGGTACTGCAATACATAAAAATCTGCAAATACATGAAAATCTGCATTTGTACCAATAATTCTCTAATAATTGTCTTAAACATATCTTATCCTATACATATGATCTAAGTTATGCAGGCCTCAATCTGCGTTGCAACTCTGTGCCTATATTTTGTGGTATGGAAAGTTCATTTCTAATGCCTTTGTAAGGGACAGTGAAGGGATATAACTCATGTCTGAAAGTGGAAGGTCTGTTCTGGCTTTGTAGGAACCAAGGAATCACCAAATTTCTGGTAAATCTCTCCAGATTGGAATCTGTAGAGTCCACAAAAACCTCTCTCCTGCTGGTATTGGTTCTTGAGATACTACAAAAATCTTTTTGCCATAGAGTACACTTATTCAGAAGTACCGAAATTCAGAAACATTGTCACTTCAATGAAGCAAAATTACATTAAGTTGAAATCATTGTATTTCACTTACATCAGTGTGTTAAGATCTGAAGAAAGCTAAGGAAATCCTTGATTTATCAAGAACATAACAAATACAAATGTCTGAACGTTGTGTAGCTCCAGGCATAACTTCTCAAATGAGCAAATAATCTCTTATTGTCCAAATTGTCCATGATCATACTAAGTATCCATCAAGCCTCCAAAAACTATCTCATTCTCGCATGAAACAGTATAGATCCTTACAAAGGGGTAGTACAATACCTAAAAATCTCCAGTCATGCCAATAATTTGCAATTGTGCAAATAGTCTGCAATTGCACAAATAACCCTATCATAATCAAAGAAATCATCAAATGCTGACATTATTCTCTAAGTTACATATAAAGCCTGACTTGTGAAAACATTTTTGGAAATTGCTAACATTTTCCTTTGCCTTCATAAGAGACAGCACAGAAACATAACTTGTGTATGTAAGTAGGTAGGCCTGTTTTGGCCTTGAAGGAACCTGCAAAGTGCCAAAACCCTGGTGCATCCTCCATGCGAGTCTGTAGAGTCACCAAAATCCATGGTTCCTGCCACTATTGGTTGATGAGACATCAGCAATACAGATTTCTCACCAAAAGTCAGAACAACAGAGTCACAATCATTGCTGATGTCTGTTGTGGCTTGTTGTCTCTAGTACCTGGCTGGCCTGAAAGACTGCAACTATGTGTTGTAGTAGAAAGTGAATTTTAGACGAATGAACTAGGAGGTTACCTCATTGTTCAGGCCATACAACAAAATCTCAGAGCAAGCAAAAGTGGCACAGTCAATCATGGTGCTACCGTATATCTTGATCCACAATATCCCATGGATTATAAGACCACCTACTTTTGAAATGCATATATGTTGAAAACTAAGGGTTTCTGGACTGAACGGAAAGATATTGTAGAAAGCTTACCTTCTTCACCTCTTCTGAAGGTTTTGGTGTATAGCACAGTAGACAAAAGTGTATCCTTTCAAAAGTTATCACAATATCTTGTGATGGTCTGAAATGGTATCTTTTGATGTTTTGCAGATCTTATAGACCAAGATATATGGTAATGGTATTTTTATAGGAAAGGATCTTGAGAAAGTCAAAATTCCTTCGATTCTTGTCAATATGGTTGATCAATTCAAACTTGAGGCCATTGATAGTTGTACTCATGCCAAGCCTGTTGCTGATCATGTCAACAAACAATCAAGGCTCAATGGGGATGTTTTGGAGGTTGGACAATGTCAAAACTTATGCATGGGAATGCTAAAACTCTGGTATATTGGCAGTGACGTTTGTAAAAGCCACGCCCACATGCCAGCCTACTGTAATCTGGATGGTTCCTTTGGCACAGAAGTCTCAATGTCAACCAGATCCGTTGCAATCGTCATTTCAGTCTACAGACGAGATTCACATATGAACCAGAGATGGTAATGTTATTTTGCAGGGAACCACCAAACATCAAATCACAAACATGTATACACACACCTGCAATGATGCAAATCAGCCTGCAATGATGGAAATCAGCCGTTGATACATCCAGTTGAAGCAATACAAAGACACAGTTGGTTGTTGTTTGTTTAGGTTGCAACTTGCGCAGTCAAGTACAATGGAAAAATCCTAAAACTCGGTGTTATTGGTAGCCTCATGGTAGTGCCTCATTGTACACACATCATAAGTGAAAGAAAATTCACTACAATGTTAAATATATGAGAAAAATGAAAATCTCAAAATTTTCAGCACCTTACAATCCAACAAGGCATCATTACTCATCATAATGGCTGATTGATTCATGATACAATACTAATTACAGAGTGTCAAAAGTATTTTTGTTCCAACCATTGCCAAAATTTCAATACAGGAAAAATTCACAGGATTGCACCCTTCAATAGTGAGTTGTTTGCTAGCATTACATGGAAGAAAGTGTTGAATCAATCTCATTTCCGCAGCTGAAACAATTCATCTACAAATAGAATTCTTCCATGGAACGAGGCAGCGGCACTCATTTCAAGTTCCTCTTTCTGTAGAAAAGGGGGATGTGTATGGATGATGAAGCAGTCTATTCATAAATCCTACTACAACACTACATTTTGTACAAAGTTCCAAACAATTCCACAGTCACCATATAAAACATGGAATCCTTTCCTCAAAATTGTCGCACCACCAGTTTCTTCTCTCTCTCTCAACACCACGCCCCCGCCCCAACCAAAGCCCCGCCAACCCCCGGCTGCTGCCCCATCATCACCTCCAACCCCCCCAAATACGGAAACGGCATCCCCGCCACCCCATTCACCAACAAACTCTCAATCCTATGCTCCACAATCTTCCCCCCCTCCTCCCTCCTCACCCCCTCCACCACCATCGGCCCCACATCAAAGGAATACACACTTATCCCATCCACATACGCCCTTGGCGCGAGGACATTGCGGGGTGCCAATTCGGCATGGAACGAAACACGAATTTGACACCGCGTGGAATCGTAGACCATGCGATTTTGAACGGTGCTTCGATCGGGATCGTACAGGAGGTTGAGCATAGTGCGTGTTATGGCGATGGCTCGTTGGTAGGAGGGGAGAGAGGAGGTGGCGATGGGTGTTTGTTGAGAAGTTAGGGAGATTTCGGTGGAGTAGATGCTGTAGTCTGTGTGTATGGATATGGAGAGAGGTGGCGAAGAATGAGTGTTGTTTGTACGGGCAGTGGTTCCAAAGCCCACTGACACGAGCTGACTCACCAGGAGCACTCTTTAAAAAGTAGGGATAGTCGCTCCTCAAAACATCGAGCGCCTTGCCCACTTTCATTTGCAGTTCTCGCTGTTCATCGACCATTTCCTGCAAAAAGGGCGATAAATCGCTCTCGATCGTCCCCTCTTTCACAGTGGACAAAGCCAGCACTGCCGGAGCCGTCCATGGCTGCGGTCGGCGCTGCGTCCGTATGCTAGTCGCGGGTGGCAGCGCCGTAGTGGAGGGATGTTGCAGTGCGGCTGTCGCCATGATGACTGTGGATGCGAGGGATTTCTTCATCGTGGCGGAAATGCAATGGTGGGACGATGGCAAGGGAATCACGGACAAACGGAGTGACGCGGAGGGGGAGAGAGAGAACAGCTGATTCTTGCGAGTGGTGGAGGACGAACCTGGCGAATCTCACGCATCGATGCCGGGAACGATGGAACCGTCAACCGCGGCGATTGGAGGTGTTGTTATCTCCGGTGACTACAGCACCTTTCTAATGTGCACTTTAGCCACGAAAATGGACAGTACGGTCATGAGGGAAAATCCCATGGTACTATGGACAACAATCAATTTCTCCGCTTTTTGATTGGTTGTTGGCATTTCCGTGCGTACTCCCCGTAGCATCATTAGAAGTAGATAAATCTTACCTATTACTTACGATAGGGTTTTTCTCACTACTACTTGTACACTACTTGTGCGCGGGCCCATTGTTCCTCGAACCATCGTACTCGTGGATTCGTTGTGTATCGTAATTGTTGCCCTTTCCATCCTGTCTCACGCACGATTAACGAACAAAGCCACGCGGCGTACCATACCATTCCCACCACCCACACAATGTTATCTTCCGGCCAACAGCAATCCTCCGCATCTTTCCCTCCTCCTCTTACTCGACTCATTTGGTTTCTTCTCGTGGACTCCGAGACCGGGGAGCCGTACAAGGGCGCCACAGCTGCTTCTGTCTCGCTTTCCCCTGGCGCTGTCATTGACCAGTTACGAAAGTTGGTCCATCTTGAAAACTCCTCCATGCTCCCTGGCATCGCCCCCGTTCAACTTCTCGTCTTCAAGAACAAGGCGGCCTTCGCCAGGAGAAATAATGCCGAAGATAAAGGGAAGGAACAGCCATTGGACCCCACTGAATCTATCGGCGTGCTAGGAAGCAAAGAAGACATGCTTGTAATCGCCGTCCCTGATTTGTCCCTCATTAAAGAGCCAAGTCGCGAAAGTAAACGGGCGAAACAGTCGGCATTTCGGTTTCTGCTCGTGGACTCTGAGACCGGGGAGCCGTACAAGGGATTCGGCATTGATGCTGTCTCGCTTTCTCCTGACGCTGACATCATTCAGTTTCGTGATGCCGTACACGCCAAGAACTCCCCCATTCTCCCTGGCATCGTCCCCGTTCAACTTGTCGTCTACAAGAACAAGGCGGCCTTCGACAGGAGAAATAATGCCGAAGATAAAGGGAAGGAACAGCCATTGAAGGCCTCACGAATTTTGGATGGCCTTGGGGAATCAGAAGAAGAGGCCCTTGTAGTCGTCGTCCCGCCGCCAATCCAGCCACCATACCTACAGACCACCCAAACTCAATCCTTTCCTCTTGACGAACTCCCATTCTTCAACAGCATTCCCAACGTGACTGAACGTGATGGATGGATTTCGTTCGGACAAGAAAAGATTCCATCCACCTCTTTGAACAGTCTGTACATCCGCGAATGCTATACAACGATTGCGTCAAAAATCATCCCAGTCAGTGGCATCCACAAGGCAATCATCACGGGAACTCCTGGCATTGGCAAGTCCCTCTTCCTCATTTACCTTTTATGGAGATTGGTCAAGGAAGGAAAACGTGTGCTCTTCATTTACGGTGTATTCAACATTTACTACGATGAGAATGGTGTTGGTTCGCAGTTTGAGAGCGGTCACTTGCCTCTCAGTGTCAATAAGAGGTTTTGGAATGATACGTTGTGGTGCTTATTTGATGCCAAATTCAAAAACGAATCAGATCTTATTCATTTACCCGTGGAACTCTCTACGTTCATTGTATCGACCTCCCCACGCCGAGAAATGGTGAATGATTTTAGGAAACCTCCTGTGCCTCAAGTCTTTTACATGCCAATATGGAAGGAATCTGAATTGGAAACAATTGCACCATTGTTTCCTGAAGCAAATAAAGAATGGCGTGGCCGTTTTGACATTCTGGGTGGAATCCCCCGACACGTATTGGAAGACACAACAAAGACTGCAACAGAGATACTGGATGCAGCATGTAGGGCCTGCTCACTTGACGATTGCATGAACGAAATAGGCATCAACTCCACCATCACGGAAAAATCAAAGGCTGTTCATTCCTTAATCCATATTATATCTAGGTCTCCTTTCACAGAATCTTCCGTGCAATATGCATCTGCAACAGCCATGGATACCATTGTTCATAAGCACAATCTCGAAGACAAACAAAAAATGCGACGCCTTCTTGCCTCTTGTGAAGGAAATTCTCTCACGGCCGCACTGTGTGGATACATATTTGAGCGGCATGCAATTGAATTACTGGAGAAGGGGGGAAGTTTTACCTGCCGAAAGTTGGTAGGTGGAAACTCCCGAACTCGACCCAGTGTAGAGCCCCTGCTCATCCCGCCGTCAACAAAGATAATTGTAGACAAAGTTTCAACCGAGCAACCTCCAAAGCAGCTTCATGTGCCCAAAACAAAAAACTATGCTGGAATAGATGCCTGGATTCCTGGAATCGGCGCTTTTCAAATGACAGTTTCAAAGAAGCACGATATTAATGAACGAACTAGAGGTGATTTAGCTAAGCTTGGGACAAAGAGCAAGTTCTTTTTTGCACTCCCTCCTTTTATTTACAGCTCATTCACCAAGCAAAAACCACAAGATATTGACCCATGCGCAATTCTGATCCAGTATCCAGAATAAATGGATGTGTGTATTGTCTGTTTATGTATTTTATATTCAACATGAAATTACTCCTAGAGAGTGAATTACGTTGTCTTAGTATATCAATCACTGTTTCAAAGGAAAGTTATCTGACGTCCCATATCAATTACCGCCAACAGATAAATTGATTCACAATACAATGGTGGTAAATCACACTACAATGATGTAGAAAAACAATCATCCAAGGGTTTTTCTTTTATCACCCTCTAACCAATGATGCCGCTAGGTGCAGTTATTGCAAATGGTGCTTTTGCCCAGTTGTTGGCATTTATGTGCGTACTCCCAATAGCGTCATTAGAAGCTATTAGAAGTAGGTAGATAAATTTTACTTACGATGGGGTTTTTCTCACTACTTGTGCGCGGGCCCATTGTTCCTCGAACCATCGTACCATACTCGTGGATTTCGTTGTGTATCGTAATTGTTGCCCTTTCCATCCTGTCTCACGCACGATTAACGAACAAAGCCACGCGGCGTACCATACCATTCCCACCACCCACACATGTTATCTTCCGGCCAACAGCAATCCTCCGCATCTTTCCCTCCTCCTCTTACTCGACTCATTTGGTTTCTTCTCGTGGACTCCGAGACCGGGGAGCCGTACAAGGGCGCCACAGCTGCTTCTGTCTCGCTTTCCCCTGGCGCTGTCATTGACCAGTTACGAAAGTTGGTCCATCTTGAAAACTCCTCCATGCTCCCTGGCATCGCCCCCGTTCAACTTCTCGTCTTCAAGAACAAGGCGGCCTTCGCCAGGAGAAATAATGCCGAAGATAAAGGGAAGGAACAGCCATTGGACCCCACTGAATCTATCGGCGTGCTAGGAAGCAAAGAAGACATGCTTGTAATCGCCGTCCCTGATTTGTCCCTCATTAAAGAGCCAAGTCGCGAAAGTAAACGGGCGAAACAGTCGGCATTTCGGTTTCTGCTCGTGGACTCTGAGACCGGGGAGCCGTACAAGGGATTCGGCATTGATGCTGTCTCGCTTTCTCCTGACGCTGACATCATTCAGTTTCGTGATGCCGTACACGCCAAGAACTCCCCCATTCTCCCTGGCATCGTCCCCGTTCAACTTGTCGTCTACAAGAACAAGGCGGCCTTCGACAGGAGAAATAATGCCGAAGATAAAGGGAAGGAACAGCCATTGAAGGCCTCACGAATTTTGGATGGCCTTGGGGAATCAGAAGAAGAGGCCCTCATCGTTGCCGCCCCATCACCCAGAGATGACATCTTAGTCAGTAACAAGAAAACCAAGAAAACAACTTCATACAGGTTTCTGCTATTGGATTCTGCTAGTGGTCAACCGTTCAAGGGCACCACGGCTGATTTTGTCTCCCTTCCTTCTGGCGCTGATGTTGCTGAATTCCGAAAGTTGGTTCACCTTCAGAACTCCAACAATCTTACGGGAATAGATGTTTCCAGCCTACTTGTATTCAAGAACAAGGCGGCCTTCGACAGGAGAAATAATGCCGAAGACGATGGGAAGGAGCAGCCATTGGACCCCAATGAATCTGTCGGCATGCTAGGAAGCAAAGAAGACATGCTTGTAGTCGCCGTCCCTGATTTGTCCCTCATAAAATGGACCGGTCGCAAAAGAAAACAGCGATCGAATGAACGCAATAAAATCTTGGGCAGAAACTCGAAAAAGGCGGCAAAGGCAACAGAAGATTCCCAAACTCCATCATTCCGTCCCTGCAAACTCGCATTCTTCAACAGAATTCGCGACGTCACTGAAAGTAAGGGACGGATTTCATTTGGACGAGAACGCATTCCATCCACCTCTTTGAATAGTCTGTACATTCGCAAATGCTATAAAACGATTGCATCAAGTATTCTCAAGGTCAATGGTATCCACAAGGCAATCATCAGTGGTACCCCCGGCATTGGCAAGTCCCTCTTCCTCATTTACCTCTTATGGAGATTGGTCAAGGAAGGAAAGCGTGTTCTCTTTATGTATGATTCATTCAACATTTACTATGATGGGAATGGTGGTGTTTTCCGGTGTGCCAGTACTCGCTTGCCTCTTGATGATGATGATTCGTTTTGGAATGATACGTTGTGGTGCTTATTTGATGCCAAATTCAAAACAGAACCCGATCTTATTCGTTTACCCGTGAGTCTCTCTACATTCATTGTATCGACCTCCCCACGCCGAGAAATGGTAAATGATTTCCGGAAACCACCTGAGCCTGAAGTCTTTTACATGCCTACATGGACTGAGGCTGAATTGAACGCAATTGTGCCATTGTTTCATGAAGTTAGTAAGTGGCGTGAACGTTTTAGAATCCTTGGTGGAATCCCTCGACATGTATTGGAAGTGACGAAAAAGGATCCAACAGTGATACTTGAAGCAGCATGCGAGGACTGCGAACTGGATGATTGTATCAAAAAAATAGGCCTAAACTCTACCATAACGGAAAAATCAAAGGCCGTTCATTCCTTGGTCCATATCACATCGGATCCTCCTTATACAGAATCCTCTGTGCGCTATGCATCTGCAGAAGCCATCGATATCATAGTTCGACAAAAGGGAGAGGACGCCAGAAGTCAAATGCGACAGCTTCTCGCCTCTTGCGAAGGGAATCCTCTTACTGCTGCATTGTGTGGATACATATTTGAGTCATATGCAATTGAATCACTGGAGAGGGGGGGCAAATTTACCTGCCGAGAGTTGGTAGGTGGAAATACCAAAGTTCAACCCAAAGAAACAACACTGAAAATTCCGAAATCAAAAAAGAAAGTTGTTGACAAAGTTTTACGCAACCAAACTTCTGGTCAGCTTTACGTGCCAATAACAAGAAATTATACAGCAATTGATGGCTGGATGCCTGGAATTGGCGCGTTTCAAATGACAGTTGGGAAGAGGCACAGTATTAACCGTCGAGTCAAAGTTGATTTAGCTAAGCTTGGGAAAGGCAACAAGCTGTATTGGGTACTCCCTCCTGCGTATTACGACTCGTTCACCAAGCAATCACCTCATGACATTGAGCAACATGCAATAAAGATTAATTATCCAAAATAAAAGGGGCATGCTGTCGGCTTATTTGTTTTAGATGCAAATTGAAAATACTGTTACAGATAGAATTATGTTTTCTTTGGTGTATGGAGATTGTTGTCATCAAAATCGATTGATTCCAAATAGGCAAAGTTCCTCTCGACAATAATTAAGTCTGTACATTAGCGAGTGCTATAAAACAATTGCATCAAGAAATCTCCCAGTTAGTGACATCCGCAAGGATCACTGGAACCACCTGCATTGGCAAGTCCCTCTTCCTCATTTACCTTTTATGGAGATAGGTTAGGGAAGGAAGGCGAGTTCTCTTCATTTATGGTACATTCAACATTTTCTATGATGGGAATGGTTGTGTTTTCTGGTTTGCTAGTGGTCACTTGCCTCTTGATGTTGATACTTTGTGTTGGAATGATACACTGTGGTGCTTATTTGATGCCAAATTCAAACACAAATCAGATCTTATTCATTTACCCATGGAACTCTCTAGTTTCATTGTATCGACCTCCCCAGGCCAAGAAATGGTGCATAATTTCAGGAAACCTCCTGTCTCCTGTACCTCAAGTCTTTTACATGCCAATATGGATCAACTGAATTGGAAACAATTGTACCGTTTTTTCCTGAAGCAAATAGTAAGTGGCGTAAATGTTTTAGAATCCTTTGTGGAAGCCCTTGACATGTATTTGAGGCAATACTCGATGCAGCATGTAGGGCCTGCTCACTTGGTGATTTCATAAAGGAAATAGTGTAGTTATCCGGATGAAAAGGGGTACTGCAAGATGAAGGGCATCCCCAAAATCAAATCAGTAGGGCTTGAAATTAATAATTATTGGTTTTGACTTTGGTTTTGTGGGCTTATTTTTATCTACTTACTGTGAAAAATCAAGCATGCAAATAACATAAAATACTTGAAAGTCTATGAGTAATTGGCCCTGGGTGGATGATCACTCGTATGTGGGAAGGAAAGACACAAGCTGTGACAGAAAACCTTCCACTCAATCACTCCAGGCTTACTGGCTGTGAGTGATTTACAAATAAAAACGTGGCATATTACGAGTCATTGTAAAAATGACTCCGGAAGAAGCACACGTGTAATGTGGTATCAAGACCACATTGATGTGTCCCCAAAAACCACATGCCATCGTCCGAATCATGACACTCCCTCACGATGGGCTCTGCGAAGAGCCTCATTGTCCGCACATGTGCTTGCGATGGTTTAGAAAAGCATTCTGAGCCAACGTCTTTGTTAGTGCTCGTCATCAAATCGGTGGAGCAAGGGAAGAACTTCAGTAGGCATTTGCGGGCAAACTCCCTAAAGTGATGGTAACAGCAATTGATGTGCTTGGTGTGAGGGCAAAGCTTGGGTAGGCATGCCAACTCCAGTGCTCCAGAGTTGTCCTCAAAGACCTTGCAGTAGACATGAGGATTGGTGCAAATGACTTGGAAGCCTTTCTTCTTCATTTCCTCAAGTAACATCATAACTGGAATGATATCACTAAGAGACATGGACAAGGAAATGTACTCAGCTTCAGTTGTGGAAAGAGCCACCTGAGATTGGAGGCAGCTAGCAAAGATCACAGGGGATCCAGCGTAACACACAATCCAACTGCTTCTAGTTTTTGCAGTACTTGGGTCAGTCTCTGCAAATTCACGATTCCAATTGCCTGCAAAAGTGGCATCACAAAAGTCCTCAAAGCCCTTTGAGGGATCAGGCTTGAACTTTAATCCCACATCGCGTGTATGCTTGAGATACCGCACAATGTAGAGAATGGCTTCACCATGCTCTTGCTTGGGACAAGAGGAGTACTTGGCAACTTGATGAACTGCATAGAGAATGTCAGGGTGTGTTGTCCGGGCAAGGTAATTAGTTTGCCAACCATAGAGCGGTAGCTAAAGTTGCCCTCAAAGTCAGGAGAATCTTTGTGTGCATGGAGGATAGCAGATGACTTGGCAGGGACAGGTTTGGAGTACACAACAGTATCTTTGGAATCAGTGATGATGTTGTCAATCAGAGCACGTTGAGAGAACTCGACAGTCTCATCTCGAGTGCGGGTGATGTTGACTCCGACATAGTCAGCAGGGTGTCCTTGATCTTCCACATCACGACCAGCATTATCTTCCACATCACGACCAGCATTCTTGAGCTGCTTGATGATATCGGTGAGCTATGCATCATTGCTGCCCAAGAAAATGCCATCGTCTACGTAGACAATGAAGATGATGTGTAGAACAGGCACTCGTTCACTTCTGATTGATGGAAGCCAATATCGAAGAGTTTGGTTACCATGTAGCCATTCCATACTCTTCCAGCTTGCTTTTGGCCATGCAAGTTTGACAAAAGTTGAAGAAAGTGGTCTGTGGAGTTCCCATGACGAGTCTCAATGCCAATTGGTAGTTCCATATACATGTCAGTTTCCATAGGTGCTTGAGGGTAAGCATGGACAAAATTGGTCTGATGAAGGGCATAGCCGTACATCACGGCAAGAAATCATGACGATACGAATTTCAAAATAATTCATGCCAAACTGCTGTTTCCCACCATGAATATTGAGTCTCGCCTTGTGTTTGGTGATCTTGTTTGTTGTGAGGTTTCACTTGCACCTCATGGACCAAACAGATGGAATGACGACAACGCCTTCAGGAACTTGGTCACGCTTGATCAACTTCCATCTCTTCGCCTTGATATGACCAATCATTTCCTTCACAACAGCATTTGCAAAAGCCTGGGCATCTGGTTGACGCATTGCCTGGTGATAATATGATATCACCCATCATTTCAGCATGAAAAGCAATAGGGTGAGGCATCTTGTCTTGGAGCTCAAAGTGGTGGTCATGAAGTTCCTCATCAGACATGGTAACACTCATGTTGGCCATGTAGTGCATGTTAGACTTGCCATAAAAATCACGCTGCGACACCGAATCTGCCATTGCGCTGGACATCCTTCTGATGCGTCAACGGGAGCTGTCTCCAGCCCTACGAGAATCTACCTCAGAAGTCAAAGCTCCCTCAGAGACCTGGGCAGGACTTGGATCGGAAGAATGATCCATGACACCCTCAACGGTCTGAAGAAAAGGTTGTATTGAGTTAATTGTCCCAGTAGGTTGCTCATGATTGACCACAGTGATATCCACATTGGACTCCACTTTAGAACCATCAGCCCTCTTAAAACCTGCAAGGACATGCCAAGGGGCTGCATTTGTCACATCTCCACCACTGCACTGCAAACAAATTGTTAGTAAGCTGTTAGTAAAAAGCAAAGGGCTTACTAACATGTGCATTCACTGCTACCGAAAATATAGTTGTGGTTATAGTTGTACAGGAGGCCAACTATAGGTTCCTGTATGCAGGCTCCCATATGTCTAAAAAATGATTCCAATTTAGATGTATTTAATTCCTATGTGAACAAGGTTTTGCTAGTTGATCATTGCGCAAAATATTTTCGCAACTATAACTCTTATCTTCAATATGCAGTTTTTACTATAGGCCAACTATAACTCCTTATAGTTGGGCCCCTAACTATAGATTCTAACTATAAGTCAACTATAGATCGCGATCAGAACTGAAAAAGCAACTCCGACCAAGGGTATGAGTACCGTTTTGAGTACCCCTTTTTTCTCAAAAATGTAATTTTATCATTTTCGATTTTGCATTGGTAGGAGTTTCACAAAACTTCTTTGTTTGAACAAATTCTATTTTTGCCTACTCGAGTTGTAGAAATGAGGGACTACCTGAAATCCGGTAGGTTATAATCCAGCTTCATACAGAGTTTATTTTTGATACTGAAAATTATGCAACTGACTGGATCCGGTACAAATCCGGTACAAATCCGGCCATCTGATACGTCACATTATGAACAGGATTTGAACAGGACCTGTAGTGTCAAAACCAGTATTCAACCAATCACATGAAAAAGTTGCCGCATAGAACAGTAGATTCACATTAAAATAGCACACACCATGCCAACAAATTCTATCCACCCTCCCCATGGTACTTGTAACTGCTCATAGTGCATTTGTATCACTGATATTAAAAACACCCTCAACCTCTCCCCTCCTACTTTCAAGAACTCCCTCTCACTACTCGTTTGTATCACTGATGTAAAAACACCATCAACCTCTCCCTCCTACTTTCAAGAACTCCCTCGCACAACTGATACAACCCGAAACCCTATCTTCCCAACCTTCAGTATGACGAACAGCTTTGGCACACCACCAAGGATCCCTCGTCACCTCAAGATCACATAATCTATGACAACACATATCTTGCTTCCAAGCGTTTGAATGACATGCAGACTTGCTCCTATTACCTCGGACACGCTTCGGTTTGTTTTTGTCATAACACTCCATACATATTGCATATTGGCATAAACTATTTCCACTCACTGCCCTCAAATATGCATAATAAATATCATGCCCCGTAATACAAATAGGGTTGTCTCGGTCGTATTGTATGCTTCTTGAGTCTTTGTGATAAATGGCTCTTTCTTGTTTCTATGGTTTGTTTTGGAAAAAATGTAATGAAGTAAGCTGGCCATGAAGCAGAGACAAAATTAAGGGCCAGTAGAGTGTACTCACCGTCTATATAGTGTATTGCAGAAATAGTCACAGTGAACGATCATTAGAGAGAGGGGGAACATAGCAGGACGCAGAAAAGGGGGGTACGCTTTCTCACCATGTCATCATCATACTTCAAACGTTTTGACCAACGATAAAGCAAATGTAAGTATAAAAAAGGACCATATCGAACACTTAAGAGGGAGAGATCTCACCTTGTGTGGAATACACTTCACAGTAACATGAAAAGCTGGTGAGGAAAAGTTTTTAAAAAGGAATGATGTTGTAAGGTTGATTCTATGACGACTCACAGGGAGATCATTAAGTGCCTGCCAAAATACGTCCGTTGGGTTAAAAAGGAGTTTAATTATAAGTTTGGCACAATGCAGAAGTAAGAAGTTCTTTTCACCTTGGTTGTCGTCGAACATTTCATCTTGAAAAATAGAGACACAAAACAAGTAAGTATCCATTGGTATAAAGGTGAGAATACAGTCATCATATCCATCACCTTCTTGCACTCCTCGTTGTGGTGGTCAAGAGTCCCCCTCTTTGCATCAACAAAAGAGGTTGGTCATTTATCAGCAAATGAGTGAAACGTGAGCAATCAATAGGAGAGTAAGTACAACAAGTTTGTTTTTTTTATCTCATACCTTCGTATCTTTCTTTTGAGACTACATTTCATGGTAAGTTGGGCATTTTTATCACCGATCGTGCCACACATCAAACAAAGCATTTCACGCACCTTATCATTCCTCTCGTTGCATTCGTTATGATCTTTCTTTTTAGCAATGACAAGAGAATCTTTCTTCTTGGTCCAAGTAGGGCATGCTTTCTGGTTGGGCCGTGGTTTTTCATGACATGAATGTATCTCTCCACCATCTGTACTCCTCGTCAAACTACTTTCCATCCCTGTGATAGATTTGTCTTTGCAGGACTTCTTTGAGGATGACTTGGTGGGATTACGCACTGCAACCGTTTTCATAACTATTGTTGTTTTTTCTTTGCTAGCTGCAGGCTTCTCCAGATCTATCCCAGCCGTCTTCGTTGATGTTATCTTCCTCACTTTGATCAATGTCTCTTTATCTTTCTTACCATCCCAATAT
The DNA here is from genome assembly GCA_013187285.1 of Cyclotella cryptica. Lineage (NCBI taxonomy): Eukaryota > Bacillariophyta > Thalassiosirophyceae > Thalassiosirales > Thalassiosiraceae > Cyclotella > Cyclotella cryptica. The sequence continues at coordinate 26,786 of JABMIG010000198.1, forward strand.
CTCTTAGCAAGGTTCTCCGCTTCTTCTCCTGTTGGGTAAAACCAGGAATGTGGTTTTGTAGGATTGGAGTGACAGAACCACTCGAAAACAAAGAAGAAATGCAGTACTTACTCAGTGGGCCATTGAAGGTATCAATTTTTTCCCATGTACTATCTACGTATCCTTTCCATATAGTAAGGTATTCCAACTCTCCAGTATCACACTCCCTCACATCCGAAAGCTTATCCACATCATGCTCCTGCTCCTCTTCTAGCAACTGCAGGTACTTTTGTGCAACATCTTTCGATATTTCATCGATGCTTGCACCATCGGAGGTAGCTTTGACGGAATGAAAGACAGCAATTAAGAATATTATCTGCATAGACATACAACAGCCTCCTTGTACTCACTACCATTTTCAATTCTCTCTTTCTTCCGCTTTTCCAAATTTTTAATTTTTGTTGCCGCTGGTTCTTGAGTTTATCTCTCATCAATTGCAATTGTTTGTCGGACTCTTTAAAGTGGTGTGCATTCCTCAAAACGTTTAGTGCCCTCTTCTTTTCGTCTGGGGATGTTATGTAGCAAACAATGTTGTTGTAAGTCCTCATTTCAGACAAGGTAATCTAAGCAACAAATACACTCACAACTACTTTGATGCCGATTGCCTATCCTAGTTGTAAGCCATCCCTGATATTGTTCAATCCACTCTTGCTCAATGTCAGAGCCATCCTTATCCTTAATAACGCGACGTGCTACTGCATCACAGGGAGAATGTGAATCTGTGGCAACCGGGTTATCTGTTTGTTGATGTTCGACAGACTTCAGATACCTATGAGTCTTATCAAATGATTGTTGTGACGCATCATCATGGATTGATATTGGAGGTATTGTTGGGCAATAACTAGGATATTCATTCCTGTGCGAATTATACAAACCACGTTTTGAAGCAAATGGAGAAGGAGGATGAACTTTTTCCTCTAACATTCCTTGAGGTGGATGATGTCTTTGCCTAGAAGGTTTATTGGCATATCCTGCTGAATGATGAACCTGAGAGATATTAGGGATAATGTGAGCTTATTAGTTTCACTCTTGACATAAGAAGTGACAGGCCTAGGTACCGCTTTCAAGGGACCATCACTTGTGTTCCAGAATGCCTCCCCCATTTTCCAGCAAAACTCCTCTCAAGAATTTGACTCCTCCTTTATATTGCGAATCAACTCCTCTGTCATGCTATTGTCCGAAATTCCTTTAATAGAAGCAAGATAACCTCTAAAAATGTGTCGTTCTACAAAGATTTCCTTCTTTTCCCAATACAGATCTGCACTCTCTCCTTGTTTTATATATTGCTTCTTATCATACCAAACTTTCCCCACCTATCGCAACATGACCCTTCTAAAACCTTGTGTCAACCAGAATGGAATATACAAAGTTTTGATTTTGAGGATAAATTGGGATTTTGATAGAGTACTCCTCTTCAATGATCCTAACAGCTTTACAAAACCAGTCAAAGTCATAAACGAACGGATACTTCATAAACAAGAGACACATTCAAAGGTACTCATCAGAATACTCGGTTGAGCTCTTCAAGACAGCATCCCGAATTTGAGATATCATGTCACCAGCTTTTGCTCTGTTGTAGCTCAGATTAAATCTTAAACACAGCTTTTTGTAGTATTCAAGTAAGCAGCCCAATATTGTGTTGGAAGTGAACTCGTGAACTTTGAGCAGGACAATGAAGAAACTAACTGAGTCAATTTCAGAAGGGTTTTCCTTTGGCAACATTTTGTCAAAGCACCTAGCATACTTCCACTTTCTTCTTGCCCAATCTGTGCTAAGCAGAGTTATTTTCCCAGGGATAAGATCTTTGTCGACCTCTGGATGGGAATACCTTGCATCGCTGGAAATACTGGAAATGTCGCACACATAATCATTCACAGAGGATGTTATAACCTCTGGTTTGTTATGCATTGACATCTCTCAACTGTGATGTGTTCAATTCTGAATCATTTTCATGTTTGTTGACAACGTTCCAAAGTCTCTCATCCGTGGAATGAGATGAAGTGCATTTATCAACAGGTGTGTCCATCTGTGCTTCATTTGGCCCGGGCTTACATGATCGTTTATTCTTGGCTACAGGATATGGAGCCGATTCACCTTCGGGTTTCTTTGTTGACAGTGGATTGATACTGTTTATACTTGGATGGTGTGATCTTGCCTCCAAAGACGGCGATTCCGTAGTGTATCTCAACACGGTATTGTATTTAGCGATCTGACTGCCTGAGGGTGTCAATAAGTTCGCCCCCAAACACTGGTTTCCTGCAGTCATCCCATAAATCCTCGTTGCTGCGATGCCCACGTCACTTGAATGTCTGGGTTTGTAATCCCCCTGCTAACTGAACTCTTGTCACAATCTTCACCATAACTTCTCCCGGTGTCATTAAAAGATGCATGGAATATGGAACGTTGACATAGGGGAGGTTTCATACCCCACGATGATAAAAATGGAAGCTTATTCTGATAACCAACATGAGATAATGGATTGGCTTCGTTATAATTTGGTTTAGAAATGGAGAAAGACTGATTGCTATTTTCATTGATGGTATGAGGCAAACAATCAGGTTCAAGTTTATAGTGGGGTGGATCAAAATGGATGGGACTTGATCGAAAGGAATATTTGTGACTCGGTGGGCAAGCATACTCGAGATTCGAACAGCTGTGATTATGTAGATTGTGCTGATGAGACGCACTTCTTGTACTATGTAGAGTACCGATTGAGCTATTTCCATCATGAAGGATGGCATGACAGCTGCTTCGAGGCTTACCAGGATACATCACATTCTGGAAAAGAGACGGGTACAGGGGGGGGGTCCTTGGGTGATACCTTCTCTGTTCGACAGACTTCAGAGGACGTTTGATTCCATCACATTCTCCCGTGCCCATGACTTGGCAGGGTTTGAACTGAAATGACATCCATTATTTTCAGATGGATGTAAATAAGGCGCGTCAATGTGACGCCTTGCCTCAAATTGACAGTTTGTCTCAGATCGTTGAGTTGCCGGAGCGTGTTTTGAAGGCGACACGTTGGTGGAATTAATTTGCATACAATTAGAACCCCCCCCCCCCCAATTTGCCTCGTCCCAAATGGTTGGACATTCCAATGGCTGCACTGACTTCTCAACGGGCAGAACAACGGCATCAGCATCGTCGGCCTCCATTTGAAGAAGAGTGGGGGGAAAGCCGAGCGCTCCACGTGGTATATCGATGTGTGGTGGAAGGGAGGGTGCGGAGGGCACAGTATTTTTTGGCAGGGTGTTGGTAATAAGGGATTGGCCACAGTGTGTTCAGATGCAGGAGGGTGAGAATGAGATCATTCTTTGCTTGAATACAGATGGATCAACGGACAAATAATGCAGTGACGGAGGAGATAGAGTACCAAAATAATATAGGTGAAAGTATTGTACATATTCCTAACATGGGATTCAGTATCACAAGTTACTTTCTCACATAGGAATTGGATGAAAAATAATAGTTTCTCTAGTTTTAGGTGTGATACATACCTTGAATCTGAAATTGTCCATTACACATTCATGCATAACCCATCCCAAATACAGTCCCTAATATTTAAACCCAAACCAATGCGGTTGCCCACCAGGTCATTTTTTGGCATCATAACAATCACAGTGTATATAACACAATATTTTACAACACTTAAATAACAACTACCCTACAACTCAACAACACTTCTCATTCACTTCGGAAGTAGTTTATGATAATGTTCAATGTCCCCCATCACCATGTTCTGCAAGGAAAGCTCTGGATATTGTTTTGGCACATTTACATTTTTCGCCAAGCATACTGCAAATTTCAATCCATTGTTCAGATCCTGGACATGTCTGCGAATAAATCCCCTTGTCAGTTTTTTCCAGGAAAGAATGCAAACACGTTAAATTTTGTTTGTGAATCTTCACCACAGCACCAGGTCATGTTATCCTTTGTAAATTGCATTGCTTGTAGCTGTGGATGGGCACCTTCGACAATGGAAATTTTAAGCTCAACAGTTCCAGGGGTGAAGTATGGGAAGAGACCTACTATGTGACTGTATTGAGTCACATCATTGCCAAATGACATCTTCATGGAAATGAACATCGGTAATTTCATCAATGGAACACAATATGCCAGAAGATCATAATCCATATCACATGGCAAGACAAAGACGTGATATCCAATGGCCTTGAACACCCTACATAACTCTCGAATTGGGTTACATCTCAGAGACCTCTCGTGTACTCTCAATGTCATTGCAAAAAGTTCTTCTTCAATTGCAACATTTGATTGACCCAGCACTGCAAGAAGATTCTGCACGTTAGCACGGAAGCAATTCCACTGAACAGTCTCCAATCTGTGTGGTAGAGCCATGAGATTGGTGAGTCTGGGAGGGCATCCTACCTTGGGGATAGCACATCCGTCCCCCCACACCACTTTAACAGAGGACGGAATTGACCTTGTGAGATGCTTTGTCTTCTCACTTTCTCTTTGATGGATTATCGGCTTTTGAAATGAGGAATTTATCATTTTTTCCAATGCTCGTTGATGATGGATCGACCCATAATAAAAGGAATTCCCAAGGGCGACTTGCATCCTGGCAAAACCCAACCGATAATCTGGCTTTTTACCAACACACATCCAATCATGTGATGACCTCGTGCTATAAGAATTTACTGATGCCTGGTATGGATGTAGGCTCTTGACGTCAAAAGATACTGGTTGATAAGTTGTCACAGATCCCTTGGAGTACTGGCACATAGTGGTCTTAAGTTTCTTCGACATGCCACGCCAATTTCCATGTGTCATTTTGTTAATCTCGTTTTGGTGTCCAGTGTCATGTAAAAGATTCTCCAACTCGTCAGGCAAGACCCAATCAATTTCCACACCAATGATTTCATTTCTTCCCACTCCTGTCATATTGTTTTAACATCAAAGCTTTCATCATCTGCAATTGACCTGACAAATTCCCTAGTGTCATTGTTCCAGTTATTAATATGAGACCTAACGACGAACACTGTGGATGAATGTACCCCTTCCTGTCTGCCGGCCAAAGTGAAAATGTCTTTGCACTGATTCCCGCTCTGGAAGGCATAACGATGAGATACACGAGGCAACACCCTGTATTTTGATGCACAAACGCTATTTGTGGTGCATGTTTCAGGTAATGGGACAGAATTCCGGTCTGGTGAAGAAATACCACACTGTCTCTTTTTGCAGCCAGGGCGTCATTGAGTACTGCCCTGTCACTCTGTGACAATTGGCAATCATCTGGAATTGTGCGGGGAAAGCTTTCGTGTTTCCAATCGATTTTCATCATTTGTTTGGCATTGTTGATTAGATGAGTTTCTTGCAGCTTTTCTTTACCTTTCCACTCTTTTCCAGTATCCATCAGGATCAAATCTCTCTGACGCATCCTGTGGAGGAACTTAGTTTTTGCTGATGCCAGACCGTGCGCCACTGTGTGTAGAAAGTTTAATTCGAATTCGTGAATATGTTCATTCATAGCTTCGTCAAGGAAATTTTTTTCACACACATCTACCCAGCATGCTGCAATATCATGAACGGACAACAAGTTTCTGGTTTTCAATTGCGCTCACAATCACCTGGTCCATCCCCAAGCATGAATCCAGTTTTGTCCGGTCAGACAAACAAGGAATGACACCTGAAACATTACCCTCAGACAGGTGGCGACGATGAAGGCGATACGGTTATTGGCTCAGGGGTTGTTCTTCTTCCTTCTTCCCCTTTTCCAACCATGATAATGCAGAACTTGCGATTCAATGAACGGTACCCACCCTGGTCACAGTGTCAACCAAAGCCTCCTTCATTGTTTCATAACCATCGACATCATCACCAAGTGCGCATTTATTACACACACGACAACCGATTTTGAATTTGTTATTATTTGTGTCCACATAAACACACATGTCAGAAGTGCATGCGAATTCCAGGGAATTGTAATGGTATGGTTGGATGTCACAGCCTTCATCACAACACTGGCTGTGGCACTCATAGGAATTGCATAGAATTTCACGAAGACTGGCACAGATGGACCCATTTGCACCACTAATGCTACAGTCTCTAACAACAGTTGGTGTCCCAAATCAAATCAATCAATGAGCCTGGGGAGTCTCTTGTCAATAAGGACGATGGTCCAAGAAGAGCTGCCTCTGTATGAATTCGACTATCAAGAAATTCTAATATGTATGCTTTGGTTGTCTTGTTCTCTGGAACTATCACCACACCACCATCATCAACAAAGTCAAAGCGGCCAGGATGTGACTCATAAAGGAATACCTTAGCCAACGCAGTGACAAATGTCCTCAAACTCCCGCAATCACGGTATCTATCATCATTGAATCTACCCTTCCCAAATTCCTCAAAGTAAAACATTTTTTCATTGAGGTGCACGTTACGGGGAGAAAAGGATAGTGAACAAACTGGTTCGAACTTTTGCTCAAATTCAAAATATCCTAGCTTGAATGACATGAATATCTCATCCGGTGTAGTTTCCGTCGGAGCGTGCACCAACAGTAACAGATGCTCGTGAGAGAGAATGTCAAAATCATCTTCCCCTACATCATTGTCCTTATTGGCAAGCTTTTTCTTTTTTGGTGGAGATTGAGGATTACTTTTCTTCTTTCTTTTTGGCACATGTCGTCCACTAATTTTGGCTTCTTTGTCCTGCCTCCTCTCATCCTCCTCTTGTAGACGTTCGTCCTCTTGCTGTAATTGTATCCACTTCCTGTTCCTTGTCGTTATGAATTTGATTTACATACAATTTTCTAACGAATTGCTGCGTTGCTGGACACTCATTTGCATTTGGGACAAAAATGAAAACCAAGGAAGCCTGCAAGGCATTTGCAAGTCGAATATCCATTTGAAATCCATAATCCATGCTGGTGCACAAGTCGAACAGACAAATGTCGACTTCTGGAAAATTCGTCTTAGGAATGCAAGCTGATGCAAATGTTTGCATGACTTTGGCCACGGTGAGGAAATTAGGCCACAAGGAGGCATTGGGCAACATGGTGTGAATCAATGACGGAGGATCCGAATGCGTATTGTTTCCAGGGGTGGTCGGCGAGAAAAAACTACCCCTTTTGGTACCTCTAATACTGAGCCATTCATCATGGTAGGCAAGGAAATCATCCGTGACAACATCTTCATCCATTTGCTTCAGGGGCCACCGGTGTGTGAGTGGTGCGTGATGACATGTCAATGCAATTCTTCCAGCCCTTGAAAGAGAATCCAGGATTGTGCTGCGTTCCCAAGATGGCTGCTTATGTTTCGGCTCATCGCAAAGGTACTTCAGCTCAGAATTGTCAAAGTTAGGGATGTATCTGAACTGGTCACGTTTTCTCCTCTTAGTACGTGGAATTTCAATGTCAAGAACAGGAATCATCCTGTTGTAAGGAACTCGACAAATTGTTCCACAGAGTTCGTACCGGACTTCAGCATCATCTCTATTAACGCTAAGTATTTTCGCCGGGTGATCCACGGCTGGATATACAACCATAACAGCGCAACCAACATAAAGAGCAAACAATACTCCGGCGTTACACTTCTTCAAAGGAGAAATTGATGCAACCGCATTGTTTTCCACCTCCTCGTCGCCATTCATCGGTCTCATTAGATTATATGGCACACAAAACATGGAAAGCGCCTTGTCATTGGCCCACTTGAGCTTTGCATCATTTTTAAATGTATGCATTATCTCGGCCTTTTCTTCCATATCCCCCCTGTACGCAAAAACTGGCATGCCAGGGTATGGTACGAATGATGCCCCTCCTATGCCAACGACTGGCTTGAAAATGATCTTCCTTAGCTCATCCTCATTATAATAATGCGGAGCAGCAGCATCTTTCCCATCAAAAATGACTGTGTAAATACCATTGTCCCCATCAATGCTAGAAACTTGACCGTTGTGAAAATAATTCGGATTATAATCGCACCACACCAGAACCCTTTTGCCAACAAATGAGCTTGTGACTTGATATTTGTTACTGAATCATTCATTTTCGCGTCAAAGTCCCTCGATTTTCTAATTTCATCCGCAGCATCAGATGATTTGGCCAAATCTGCACGGTTACCCCTTTCCTCAGTTGAGATCGATGATTTGTTGACTACTCTTGCATGTGTTTCCGAGGTTTTTTTTCACAGTATCCGGTAGTACCATAGTAGAATATTCAATCCTGAATTCCGAGAATTTTAGAATGTATTCTGCCATGCTGCGGTTGATGACTTTATAACAAATGCTGTCTGCAAAGAAATACATTCTCGTCAGAGATACCCAAGCTTCTTGCCACACCCAAAAAATACCACCTTCAGCATTATTTGCAACCAACTCTTTCAATTTCTCCACGTCTAGATGCGATAATTTTTGGTCGTATGCTTTTCTTGCCGCATCTGGACAAACACAATAAAGTGAACGAAAGTGGCATCTAAGTAGTCCAACATACTCCTCTGGGTACCGTACGCCGACATCTCGGGGTTTTATTTCTGCTTCCCCAATAGCGTTATGATGTTGCATAACATGAACAACCTCTGATTTGACATTATTTCTCAACAAATTTCTACTGTCCTTTCGGGTTGATCGTTGTCTAGAAGAGTGATTATGCCTAGAGTCAAGTATTACTCCGTTGTCTTCATTAGGGTCATTTTCTTGATCAGTGTCGGTTGATTTTTGGACTTCTTCGGACGCATCTGGTGATTTGGCTATATCAGAGCCGATATCCTTGGCATCAGCTGCACGTAATGTGTTGTTGACAAGTTCTGCTTGAGTTTCCAAAGCTTTGTTGGGAGGACCTCCAGTTGACGATGCCGATGCGTCTTTGTTTGTCATCGTTTTTCCTGCCTCTTCATTAGAATCATTATCTTAACCAGTGTCAGTCAAATAATTCACCTCATCGGCAGCATCAGGACATTTGTCTATGTCGACGCGGTCAGTTAAATTTGTGAGCATGTCAGTTGGATCGGATGATTGGGCTGTATTGCCATGACTTTTCTTTGCCTCAATCGAGTTGGCTGTATCGCCATGACCTTTCTTTTCCTCGGTTGAGTTTGAGGTTTTGTTGACTTCTATTGCTTGAGTATCCGAATCTTCTTCGATAGGATCTATCATAGACAATGACACCGCAACTTCGTGTGTTACTGAGTGCTTTTTACCATCTTTCACATCACCTGAGATTTTTGCTAAATCTTGATTTGGCTCGTTATCCTTACCAGTGTCAGTGGATTCTTTGACTGCGTCCGAAGCGACTGGTGATTTGAACAACGGAGGAGTGAGCAATCGGCTGCCGCGGTATTCCTCATTCTTTTTGACGACTAGGTCTCGAGCAGGGTTGTTCCGACTTCTTCTCCTCATTCGATTCTTCTTTCCAGTTTTGTTGGACATGGACCCCTTCACGGATCGGGACGACTTGGGGTACAATTCTTGTAGAAGCAACTCCACACCCTTACCACACCAACCTCTTGAGTGCACTTGAGTTATGTGCTGTCGTAAGCCATCTGCCGTAAATGTTCCACCAGAGCATTCACATCCATTAAGAACTGTTTCCAAAGAATTGTTCTGACGCCAAACTCTGTTGTGTGGCGAGAATGGACAATAGCTCGACAACTTATCATTTGAGTCAAAAGCCAAATACATTGCATAACAGGTTGGTAGACTGGTGAAGAATGCTTTATTGGCATCGTCCAATTTTTTTTTCCTGACTGATAATCGTCCTGATCATTGGACTCATTATCGGAGAGAGATGTCCTGTCGTCATAGTGCCGGTGTCCGTTGGTGATCAGGTTCTTAACAGTGGCAAACACCTTTAATGAAGCACTTTCCCTGACATGTCTCCAGTCCTCCGAAATTTCTGTATAATATGTGATCCAGGTTATTTCCGTATTGGGGTACATTCGACAATAGTCCTTAAAATAGCTTTCCCTAAGTGCCTTCTTTTGCATATCACGGGAAACGTTCACATCACCAGAGACCGATGATTTTGAGACATCATTTGTCTCACTAGTCTGGAAGTTTTCACGTGTCGCATGGGAAAGGCTCACGTCACCAGAGACAGATGATTGCAAGACATCTTTTGTTTGGGGCTCCTCAATCTTATCGCCGTCACCAGTAGAAACCACGGCTTCGGAAGCAGATCCAGGTGGCGTGGAAGATATCTCATGGCTGACACCTTCTGTCTCGTTGTTAGTAGCGGAAGGGATATCTGCGTTGGTAGATAGTGTAGCGACTTCTTCCGTGATGGACTTATCAATTGTTGAAATGTGCATCCTTGCCATCACGTTGGACAGGTTGTTTGCATCAGTATTGGGAGGTGATTTTGAGATATCTTTTGTTTGTGACTCCTCATTCGCCTCGTTGTTGTCGGAAGGAAATGCAGCTTTGACAGCAGATTCACCAGGGGCGGACACTTTTGAGACATCACAAGGCGTTTGGGACGTCTCATTTGCCTTGTCATTGGTGAACGGAACCACAGTCTTGCCAGCAGTTTGGGTCGACATCGAAGATCTTTTGCAACCCACATCCTTTGTCATGTCGTCAGCGGACAGACTATCGGATCAAGTATCAGATGATGGTTTTGCTATTTCTTCCAATATGTTTGGGTAAGGAGATACATATGCCCAAGACTTTCCATATTTTTGGGCAAGTGAGTTAACCCGCGATTTGCGGATGTCTTTCCTCTTTTCCTTAGACATGTTGCCACACTTCAAGAAGTCTAGAACTAAAACACCGCCGTTGATGAATTCTCTTTGATCTTCGGGTATCTGACGCCTGGGTGGGAGTAAGATCACATCTACATCACAACCAACTTCCTTGTTACAGCATTGGCATTTAATTTTTTCTCCATTAAGATGCATGACGTATGCAAAGAAGCATTCAACATGATAAACCTTGTAGCAAGAGCTACATTGAATGTAAGGAGCACCCGAATATTGTGTTCTCTCACAAGGGCATCCCAAACTCAGAAGCAAATTTGATATAGACTCAACGGGCAAAGACAACAGAGACAGATTCAAATTTCTAGCAGAGTATTTATCTTGGCCTTTTAGTAGCTAAGCGGATCAACCTCGCAACTGACTCTGTTCACCTTATTGCTGATCCCATCAGTCATCGATTTTTCAGCTGTTGGTTTAATCAGCTTGAGCAGTACAAAAATCATGCGTGATTTTGTTCGCCAACGAAGCGAGTCGGATGTGACATCTGGAACTAGTTTGGGGTCAATCCTCTCACGTTTCATGTAAAAATTAAGCAGAAAGCTACAACAGTAGGCACCGCATGTGACATCATCATCATGTTCACCATCGTCATCAATGATTGTTGTGGAGGCATAAACCTTGGAAGGAAAAGGCGTATGGGTTCTGGTGGATTTCTCCGAGTTGGATTTCTCATTGATAACAACATTTGTTCTGTTTGTCACCCCCAAATGTTTTGCAATCAAATGCATGGACTCCTTCCAAATGGCAGAGTCTAGTGCCCCATATAGGGATTGTATCCAGTCACCACTGCCTTCCAGGAGTTTTTTTCCCTTCTCGACCATGACGACGACATAATGAGGGTATTCTTCACCGTCGATAACATTATTGTGGTGCAAAAGGAAAACGAAGGAGTTATGGGGAGAGAATTCCTCAGGTAGAACATCGTCGAACCAAGATCGGACTCGAAGAGCCAGTTTGGTTTTTTTCTTCTTTTGGGGCATGTCAACCTCAATCTCATTGACTGTAATAAAAATGGAAAGAGATGATAACTTTTATCGTCAGACAGCTTGTTTGGTTTGTTTGTCGACATGTATTGGGCCAGTCCTGACACAAATGTCCTATGAACAGTTTCATTCCAGGAAACGGTGTTGCTATTCAAATGTTGTTGTATAATTGGTGAAACTTGGCACAGACAATTGTTGTCATCCATGGCAACATGGTATGTAAATTCATCATCCCATACTTTTGGGAGATCAGCACACGTCCACGACCAATTGTTCTTGCCTAAACTCGATACTTCGCTTGATGACTGCACTTGCTTGACATACCAAAGCTGACTTATATCATAGTCATCGCCAACTATCTCTTTGTATAAACCCTTGCGTGGAACGAAACGTGTATGCCTCCCTTGTCGTTTAATCCCATCATAAAAAATGTTGAGATCACCATTAGGGTTGGGGTCAACAACAATGCTGCAGAAATGTCCACCATTAGCAAAAAGCACTTCGGCTACACTGCAAACGAAAAACACCGGTAACCTCCTGGTACACTCGCAAAACGTCAGAGTGTACGGGGAGGTTACCGGAATTTCAAGAGTGTACGGGTGGGTTACCGGATTTTTTATACATTACTTAAGCCGCATTTTCGTTTATCACGCTAAGCTTTGAAGCAAAAAAATCTTCCGAGTGGTTGTTTGTTTCATGACTCACATTTAGTGAATCACGAGTTGTAAACAGCAAGATCACCTGTTGGGTCTAGTTTTGGTTTCAATTCTAGGCTTGATCATGACTTCATTTGGTGAGTGTGCTTTGGGCCTATTCATATTTTCAAAATAATATGGTACTATCAGAAGTGACTGCGCCAAAAAATGAGAATACATAAGAATAATATGTGGGGCTGAAAATTGGCGTAGTGTGTCTACGTAACTGTTACTTATTCCTTTGTACCACCACACCTAATTCTTGTGTGGCGTATTTGTATGATAATTCAGTTTTAGTACATCTACGTATGGTACCATACTACAACAATGGTGCTTGACCCAGACACAACAGTATGGTACAGTACAATAGCAGTGCGCCCTCTCACTGCTTTCACATCACACAATTATTTTTTTCAATTACATCACTGATACCCCACGGGCCCATCACGGGAATGGCCGAAACTCATTCCACAGACTGAGTTATCCCTTCCGCCTTGCACCGCCATGTTGCCAACAACAATTGGCAGCGGCGGGTATATTTTGGGGGTGAGTAATCACGATTTCGTCTTGTTCTGCAATTTTATACTCACCACGGCCAATTTTTTTTCAATTAATTAGTTGCAGGCCTGCCGGCGAAATTTCTGTTTGATATAGACTCAACGGGCAAAGACAACAGAGACAGATTCAAATTTCCAACAGAGTATTTATCTTGGCCTTTTAGTAGCTAAGCGGATCAACCTCGCAACTGACTCTGTTCACCTTATTGCTGATCCCATCAGTCATCGATTTTTCAGCTGTTGGTTTAATCAGCTTGAGCAGTACAAAAATCATGCGTGATTTTGTTCGCCAATGAAGCGAGTCGGATGTGACATCTGGAACTAGTTTGGGGTCAATCCTCTCACGTTTCATGTAAAAATTAAGCAGAAAGCTACAACAGTAGGCACCGCATGTGACATCATCATCATGTTCACCATCGTCATCAATGATTGTTGTGGAGGCATAAACCTTGGAAGGAAAAGGCGTATGGGTTCTGGTGGATTTCTCCGAGTTGGATTTCTCATTGATAACAACATTTGTTCTGTTTGTCACCCCAAATGTTTTGCAATCAAATGCATGGACTCCTTCCAAATGGCAGAGTCTAGTGCCCCATATAGGGATTGTATCCAGTCACCACTGCCTTCCAGGAGTTTTTTCCCTTCTCGACCGTGACGACGACATAATGAGGGTATTCTTCACCGTCGATAACATTATTGTGGTGCAAAAGGAAAACGAAGGAGTTATGGGGAGAGAATTCCTCAGGTAGAACATCGTCGAACCAAGATCGGACTCGAAGAGCCAGTTTGGTTTTTTTCTTCTTTTGGGGCATGTCAACCTCAATCTCATTGACTGTAATAAAAATGGAAAGAGATGATAACTTTTATCGTCAGACAGCTTGTTTGGTTTGTTTGTCGACATGTATTGGGCCAGTCCTGACACAAATGTCCTATGAACAGTTTCATTCCAGGAAACGGTGTTGCTATTCAAATGTTGTAGTATAATTGGTGAAACTTGGCACAGACAATTGTTGTCATCCATGGCAACATGGTATGTAAATTCTAAATCTTCATCATCATCCCATACTTTTGGGAGATCAGCACACGTCCACGACCAATTGTTCTTGCCTAAACTCGATACTTCGCTTGATGACTGCACTTGCTTGACATACCAAAGCTGACTTATATCATAGTCATCGCCAACTATCTCTTTGTATAAACCCTTGCGTGGAACGAAACGTGTATGCCTCCCTTGTCGTTTAATCCCATCATAAAAATGTTGAGATCACCATTAGGGTTGGGGTCAACAACAATGCTGCAGAAATGTCCACCATTAGCAAAAAGCACTTCGGCTACACTGCAAACGAAAAACACCGGTAACCTCCTGGTACACTCGCAAAACGTCAGAGTGTACGGGAGGTTACCGGAATTTTCTTTATCCCTTTGTGCCCCATTACTATTGATTGGTTGTTGTGTTCTTTTGTTGACAGTGACGATTCCATGTCTGTTGCCATATCTGCTATGGCAGCATCACCGTCTACCGTGTCGAAAGCCCACAAAGGTTCACGACATCCTCACCACTCGCCTGAACCCTCCGATAGAGCTGACAAAGTGGAGGGTCTCTCACTCACTCCCCCTTTACTCTCTCTTCTTCCATCTTCTGGGTCCCGGTTGTGGCCTTTTCCAAGTGGTTGGTTGTTGTATAAAGTTGTTGATGGCAATGAGTGGCATTGGCATGTCCGACATGGTGTCACTGGCCAGTGCCCACAGCTCCCACCATTGACGGAACCCCTCCTCTACAGCAAATCAAACGACACAGACGCATGCCCTTAGAAACAACCGAGTGGGTTGTCTTTCTCTCAATGTGGCCTGGTTGGTTGTTGTATAAGTTGATGACAGTAACAAGTGACAATGTCATGTCCAACATGTCATCACCGTTCGAAGCCGCTAACAGCTCACAACATCGACTGCACCCCCTCCTCTACAGCAGCCCAAAAAACGCATGCCCCTAGCAGAACGGAGCGGGTCATCTTCCTTTGGACACAGTGAGTTGTTGTTGTTGTGGTTGGGTGATTTAGTCTGCAAAAAATATCGTTGTAGATTGTTTGGCCCGTTCGTGCTGATAGTCTGACATTCGTGATGAAGACTCACTTAGGCTGATTCTTATTTACAATAAATTTTCAATTTTTCTCGGACATTTTGTTAATCTACCATCCTTATTTAAACTAAATCCACTCTCAACAAAATTTCATCGGTCTGAAAATTTTGTTGGAATCGTTCCCGCCATTATTCTCAATGAATTTTCTCTTAAATTTAGTTGAAAATAAATTCTCAACTAAATCTGGCGATGCCCAGACGTCTGGATGATGATGGGTCGATGGATGATGGATCCAGTTTGCCACATTTTTCAGTGGCTGGTAAGTTGCCACAAACGAGAAAAAGGGAGTACTCCTCTGTTTAACAGCAGAGTAGTAGTATTGTTCTTTAAATAATGTTGTATTAATCGGGTTTGTAATTAAGGACGGTACGATATACATCGTAAAATAGATATATTTCTTCGTCAACAAAAATAAATTTATTTTAAAATATATTTTAAAGATGGATCAGCATTACTTTTCCTCCCATGTTCGTCCCATGTTCATCCCATTTTCGTCCGGTGTTCGTCCGGTGTTCGTCCCGTGTTTGTCCCATGTTCGTCCGATGTTCGTCCCATGTTCGTCCCATATTCGTCCCATGTTCGTCCCATGTTAGTCTGACGTTCGTCCAATGTTCGTCAGACGTTCCCTCGCTCGTCCGATGTGTTCGTCCGAAGGTTTGGCATAGTGAAAAGTTCGTCAGAATTCGCCAGTATTCGTAAGTTGAAGAATTTAATACTCGCCAAAATGATTGAAAAAGATCCACGTGTAAAAGATGCGGGTCTTGCAGAATGTCACCTTCTTCTTTAATGACGTCATATATAATATGGCCTCTGTTGTTTGTGATTGCTCATCCAGCTTGAAGCACAAGCTCTGGACGTTATTCATGACTACGAGGACACACCATTGCTCAAGCCGATTCCCTATACCACGACTAACTACCGAAACAAATCTATTTTGCTATAGGTAACAAGATAGTTATTTCTAATCTCATCAAATATTATCATCATTGAACCTTAATGATTTTCAGATTTTGCTTGTTTTGGCCTCAAGAGTAAAAAGCACGTTTCGTTTTACTTCCTCGCGGTAGGTTGAATATAGATATTTAGATTTTTAACCGCGACTCGGCAATATACGATGTAACAACAGCCACAACCAAATAAAAGAGTGATTTGGTCCATTCTTGGGCAATATAGGAACTTTCAGGGCTGATCAAGTGTTGAAAAGGCCATTTCTTTGCGTGGCTGCTTTGTTTCAAAAATGACCGCAATGGCTGTTGCAAGCGCGAGGGCACTTTCTGATCAGGTTCACTTGAGCATCACTTGAATTTCTTGAAAACATGTTGGTCCAATCTGTATATCAAGTGAACCTATTAACAAAATGAGATCAGAATACGCTCTTAGCAGAAGTGAGCGAAATGTACCAAAACTCCTTGGGAGGAACAATTCAATTTTGAGAATGAGAGCTTGAGAGGGGGTCATTTGGTCATTTTAATTATGCTTACTTAAGCAGACATGAAGCATGGTATGTAAATTCTAAATCTTCATCATCATCCCATACTTTTGGGAGATCAGCACACGTCCACGACCAATTGTTCTTGCCTAAACTCGACACTCCGCTTGATGACTGCACCTGCTTGACATACCAAAGCTGACTTATATCATAGTCATCGCCAACTATCTCTTTGTACGAACCCTTGCGGGAACGAAACATGTATGCCTCCCTCGTCTTTTCATCCCATCATAAAAAATGTTGAGATCCCCATTAGGGTTGGGGTCAACAACAATGCTGCAGAAATGTCCACCATCAGCAAAAAGCACTGCGGCAAGAGAATAAAGATACCCTCCAAAGATAACAAAAAAAAAATCTGCAGCGAGTATAGAGATTTCACACCGGTGGTATCAATCTTTCCTGCTCTGGTATCGTCTTTGATATCGCAAACGAAACAGAGAATCCAGGGAGCGCTAGTAACATTAATCTCACGCTCTCGTGGGTTGTTGCACACACTGCTTCGATCCCCCGTTCCTGCCGTGTCCACTTTCGTTTCGTCATCGAGATGAATTGGGAGTGACTGCGTCATAGCACAAGGAACTGTGATTTTTCCATCATAACCCATTTTCTTTAAGATGTCTTGTTGGGGGTGCGAAATGTTTGAGTGTACTGATGTACTAACTTTATACCAGTTCCGTTTTTTTCAACCTTCGCTGGATCGTTACATTTTGAACACTCGTAAGTTACTTCTTTCTGGTCAAATCTGAGGAGTCGGCATCTGAACGTAGCTGCACATAAAGAGCCATTACAGTTGAATGGGTTGTCACCTTTCTTGGCATTTTTTAAGTTGTCAGTGTTCATGTCTATCCAAAGTTTTCTTGCCAGAGCATGTTCCCCGTCTTTAACGTGTTTCAAAATATCTGCCAAGGGCGGAGGATGCCTCCTGATTGCAATAGTAGGAAGTACTTTTCGATGCCACCAAAGAAAAAGGGTCATCAGGCTACTGTCCATTGCGCATTTCATTGTGTACCTGACGCCATCCAAGGCAAACTGCCAAGGGATTGCCTTCTCCTCAACGAAGGATTCCAGGAAATCTGTGTCTCTTTTCCGGGCCTCTGCAAGTGATCGTTTGCATTCTAGTGAGTCTTCCGGGAGTAATCCATAGTGTTTGATGTCTAAAATGATAAATCCATGGAATTCATCGATGTTAACACAACAACAGAGCTCTTGATCATTGTTTTCTCGCTTGCACTCTAATGAACTCACCATCCCCAGTGCATTTTCGTACAAGTCGTCAAGGTAGATAGCAACGGCTGTGCCGAGGATGTTCTTGTGTGCCTCTTTTATGTGTGAAACAAGATTAGATGGACGAAATGATTTGTTACTGCTGCAGAAACTTTCCACCAACTCTGAATCGAACCCCACAGCCTCATGCCATTTTTGGTTCACAATTCTCGAGAGAGGACAATAACACCATTCATCGTCGTTACATGGAGCATGGAAACCTAGATGCATTGATATGCAGGTGTGGAGATTTAAAATGATTTTTCCTCTGCCACTGACACCATGGTGCGTGGTGTCCTTCTCTTCTTGGGAACCTTGCCCACGCTCACATCACTATCATAACCATTATTTACCTCATGGAGACGACTTGCTTTTCCAGCGATCAGACTCGCATTGATATTGCTGAGGGTGTTGGTGGCACTCCTCTGCCTCAACTTGTCGTTCTCTGTAGTAGCATAGAGAGCCATAGCCTGATGTGGAAGATTTGGCATTTCACCATGCCATAGTTGTAGTGCCATTTCGGGAGTTTCAGGGAGAACTGAAAGAAGGGGGGTAGGAGGTGACGGCTCGTTGCTCCGAGCAGAGGTGTTTCTTACGTTTGTTGGTCTCGCTTGGCTTTGATGGAATTTTGGCTGGTCTATCGACTGGACTTTTCGGCATTTGTTTGATTCGCTCCATAATTTTTTTGTTCCTCCTTCGTCCAAGGCTTTCCCGTTGTTGTACAACAATTCCCAATGGGCCATTTGAAAATTGAGGGGCAACGTTTCGATATGATCAGAAAAGGGCTGGTTGCAAAGTCCCAACAAGTCGAATAGCCTCCAACCCATTAACCTGACCGTCTTCATATATTCCTCATGAACGAGATTCGTGTAGCTTCTGATGTGTTGAATGAGATCTTTTTGGTACTTATTCCGTTTAAAGAATGTTATCGCCTTTTCACTGAAACGATTGCGAAACTGAAATTTTGGCGACCTCTTCTCTCCGTGTTTGTCGAAGTCATCCAGACTACAGCCGGTATACCCCAAAACATGACAAGGCATGTTAACTGATAGGTCACTATCTTTGCGGTCGAGTTTACTGTGACGCATACCCTGATCAATATATGTGTAACCGATGACGAGACGATAAGTCAACCACTTATCAAGATCATTGATTTCCAATCTACTTTTTCCAGATACAAGTCTCTTCCACACAGTGAATAGATGTGAGTAAGCGATGGTCGTCCGAGCAAGATACCACGTCCTCTCGAAAAGGTCAGTGGCGACAAGACATTGTGTGGGAGCAGATTCCTTGTACATTACTAATGTAGTTGCAAGTCCATGACACTCTACAAACTTGAAGTTGGAAATCGCATCAAGGAAACTCCGATCCGGCGATTCTGCAGATAGTGATGATCCCCTATTTAAACTAATACCATCCCCTTGCACGTCCTCTAAATGCATCGATGGTGATTTTGGAGTTGTCATCATAGCTTTTAACCCACCACACCCCCGCTAGCGTCGTGAGGAGAAAACTGTCCCCCCTTTACGTCTTACTGGCGATGCCTGAGTGGTCAGGGCCAGAGATCGCGTCGGTTAGGAGCGCGACGTCCAACCAAGCGACAAAGACAAAGTTGCGCGACGGGGTTCAAGTAATCCCGCAAAGCAAACACAGCCACTGCTCGATCGCTATAGAAAATAACGTCCCTCCCAGACACCCAAGACAATGTCACCCTCAGCTACCTTGCTCCCCCCGCTAGCGTCGTGCCGCTTCGAGGAGAAAACTGTCCCCCCTTTACGTCTTACTGGCGATGCCTGAGTGGTCAGGGCCAGAGATCGCGTCGGTTAGGAGCGCGACGTCCAACCAAGCGACAAAGACAAAGTTGCGCGACGGGGTTCAAGTAATCCCGCAAAGCAAACACAGCCACTGCTCGATCGCTATAGAAAATAACGTCCCTCCCAGACACCCAAGACAATGTCACCCTCAGCTACCTTGCTCCCCCGCTAGCGTCGTGCCGCTTCAAGGAGAAAACTGTCCCCCCTGTACGTCTTACTGGCGATGCCTGAGTGGTCAGGTCCAGAGATTGCGTCGGTTAGGAGCGCGACGTCCAACCAAGCGACAAAGACAAAGTTGCGCGACGGGGTTCAAGTATTCCCGCAAAACAAACACAGACACTGCGTCGCTTGCAAATCCTCCCAGAAGATGTCTTCTCTACTCACGATGTGTTGCAGGTTGTTGTGGTCCGTCGTGGAAAATATGTTGTGGTGGACGTTGGCATTAGCGGCTTGCAATCCTCCCTGAAAATGAGGTCTCGACTATCGATGTGTCCCTGGTCCTTGCCTTCACGCTTGTATCTGTTGCACGTCGTGAATCATGTGCTGCGGTGAATTGTTGCACGTCGTGAATCATGTGCCGCGGTGAAGGTTGGTGTTGGTTTTTTCCGGGATAGACATCATGTTTCTGTTTTCTGTCATGCTGTTTAATGTTTAAAATAATCTTAGGACAGTACCCGTCACATAATATCTTGTACCTTGTGATATACATGACGTCCTATGATAATATCATAGGAATAAATTAATATGTGTTTCTGAATTATAGGTTATAAATACCTACAGCGCGTACCCTAAATCTTATATTTTTGTTATTTGAAATTTATGGTAATTTAGAGGTACATTTCTGTCTCAATTTATTCATTGACATGCAATGAAGCTGAATTCAGAATTCAAGTCATGCATGTTGCCCAAAATCCTGCACAGGTTCCCCTTCCCTTGATCGACAATGTCAACAAACACAACCGCTAGCAGGAAAAAGATTTGGAGGAAGAAAAAGCGAAGGATTCGGAAGCTGTGATGGCAAAGAGGAAGAAACTAAAAGCGAAGTTGAGGGCAAAGTGAGTCTGTGATTACTTTGCAATTGATATTGAACTTCGATTGGTGAAATCAATTTCTACGTGCATCGCTCGACATGTGATGCTTTGAGACGAATGATGGCGTTTTGCTTGATTTCTTCTCGTACGTGTTCGCGCTTCACCATATAATAAATGACATGCCTCATAGTACCCTCGAATTGCAATGCGGCATTTGCCTTGTCATTGCATAATTTTGGACCTACTTCCGTGTGTCTCCAAGCGCATTGACATCACTGACACATTCTTTTCTCTTCTTTTGCCTGACAATCGTCAGAGACGCCATCCCATTTGTCTTCGAAGTACCTACCACACTTGATGCCTTGCATGATATGATTGCCACGCATGCATCTACTGGTGCAGATGCCTCCTTAATTATCCAACGTATTCACATTGCAAACTCTGTACGCCTCAATCACAAAAACAAAGAGCGAATGCAAAACTTTTATGATGTCCTTCTACGACGTTTTATTGCTGTCGGTGACGAAATATTCAACTCTGGCAATGGAGGGCCTGATCTTGAAAGATATGAACAGTTGAACTCGCTGACCAAAGTTCTCTATGCCATGTCCCAGGATTCACCAGAGTGTGCTGGAGCTGTCTGGAGCCGTCGATTGGGTGTCTTTCAAAAAGCTCATGCGAAACGCCTACGAGATGTCGAAGTCACTCCATTGGGAGATGCTTGCAAAGGGGAATTCTCGGCTTGGCCATCGACAGGCATGTTATTTTTGATGAGAGCATTACCGCATATTTTCCCATCAACTGATAAACGACATGCAGTAGTCACCCCAGCACTATTACTTTTAGGCCAGATCATAGTCCAGACGCCATTGAAGTCACAGTATGATGTCGTCATTGGCTTGTTCTGCTCAGGCCTCATGATGGAATACACCAAGGATGCAAAACGATTGGCACCCGAAGCGATGGCTTTCTTAGCTGGAGTGTTGAGATTATTTGCAGATGACGGGGATGCAGCGCTGACGCGGAGCCCATTGCCTAGTTTTGGCTCCGGAAACACAGAATTGGGATTTGCTTTGCGACAGACACTCAGTGCAATGCAAGGCAAAAACAGTGTTAGATTTTCACTCGAGAAGTCACAAATTCAATCGAACTCTTGCTCAACTGCAATACTTAACTTCACTCTCCACTTGGTAAAGCACTCAATCACTGTCTTTGGTAAAACAGACGAAGGCTCTGAAAGGGAAATCTTTTCTGAAATAACGAAAGCCTTACTTTGTATTGACGGGAGCAATAAGGATCTCCCTCTACCAGTTACAATCAAAAACGCAATAGCTGAGACTGCTCGCACTGCTTCAACAACATGTGCATCTGAAGATCGACGCACGCCCCTTCAGCGTCGCAAGAAAGCTTCTGCACAGGAGCTCGCTATCAAAACTCTGGCTCCAAGGATGGAGGATCCAGATAGGTACAGCATGTCAAAAGATAAAGGCAAATCTCAGATGCAAGCTCAGCACGACCGCAATAGAAGGGAGTATAAACGGGAGCACAAAGCAGTTATGCGTGAACTTCGTCTTGACAGTGCATTTATCGAAAACGAAAGACGCAAGGAGAAGGACGAGGCAGACGGAAAGGCAAGGGCACAACGGCACAAGAACTATGCATGGATGGAAATGGAACAGGCCACAATGAACCAGCAGGTAAGGCTTGGGGGCGGTTTGTTGTCTGGCGGAGGGGTGGGCGCTGCAAAGAAGAAGGCAAGATCAGGAAAGCTGGGTATCAAGAAAGGGGGCAAGTTTTAGGGAATAGTGGTATCCAATAGCGAAGATGTAAGAACAGCTTATCACTCTTCAGACCGTACACATTGCACTCAATTAGTGATGTAAATGTATTACCTATATTATTTGAGCAGGGACTACATAATATCTCAAGCTGGATGGAACTGCGATACGAAACGGTTCATAACTGGCAGCAAGTGCGTTGCGTGACGCATCAAGTTGTTCCAAACATCACTTCCGAGCTCAGAGATAGATTCCAACATGTCTTGCTTGAGCCGGGATTGAGTAAACCATCCTATCACCAATGAAAGACAGTATGCACACGCCTTGCATGAAAAACTCAAATCTTGATAATACCCAACCGCTTCTTTTGGGCTCATAGCGGTCGCCGCGGGCAACAAACACCAGCGCACCAAAATCGTGAGGGATAAAATCATGATACCGACATATCCTCCAATCTCTAAGGTGGACGAGAGGGGGACAAGCACCACTGTAATCATCACTGCAATAATGTCTTTGTACATCCTGAAATTGTAGCAGAAAAATCCAAAGAACACGACCTTTAGTAAACACCAAAACTCTCTGTGCAATATGCCATAGACATCGGAGAAAAACGACAAAGGTCTTTTTTCGAATCCTGATGAGCACTCAGGGCAAAGTCTACTGAAAAATAATCTCAGAAGAGGTAAACCTTGAAGACCAACAAAATCGTCGATTCCCGCAGTAAAAAGCGAATTTGATACGAATGCAAGACCTATACATATCGCCAAAGTTGTTATATTCAAAAGGACATATCTGAGCTCTTCTCTATATTTCTCCGCCTTTTGAAGAAGAGGTGCTTCGTTATGGTTCGCAAGGTGTTCATTCATCTCAGCGTGGTATTTGTTGAGTTTTTCGTTTTGTTTATCATTTTGTTCTTTTCTTTCGCGGTGGTGTCTCTCATTTTGTTCCAATTCCGCTAGTTTGAGCCAAGCATCCATGACCTCCTTTGGGCTTAGTCCCATGTATTGGAATCTTTCTTCAAATGGTTTGATGGTATCAAGCGAAATGCTTTGAGATGCGGATGATGTGTTTTCAATGCTGATCCTTTCTGTGGGAGTGCTGGCTGATCTTGGGCTAGAACCTTCAATTTTTCTTGGAGCAATACCCTGATGATGATTGAGTATGATGTTGTCGTTTGTATTCACATAATCACCAGTATCACGAGCCATATCTTGCTTTCTTCGACTCCTCTTCGTGGCCAAAATCCAAAGCACAAATGCCGTCCCTACAATAATCACATAAACCACACTGTTCTCGTGTTGTTTACGTTCAAAAACGCTTCTATGGTAGATCTCAAAAGCTTCAGAATAATCAAACGTTATATGATTTCCTTCTGTAAAATAACCAATCTGTTCCATTGACCGTTTTTTGTTGATTCGGGAGATGAAAGGTGTTCGGCGTAGGATTAACAGGCAAAATGAGAGAGCCATCATCCCATCTAGCGCTACAGCTCGTCAAAGAGATGGCACCAAAGTTATCGTCCATTAAGACTTCGTTCTGTATCTCACAGGCATGAAACATACAACGAAATGGAGAATATATCAAGGAAGTGGGCTCAACTGCTGACGGGCTTGGAAACAATGTCCCATTGCATTGAATTTTAAGAGATGATATCAAATCGTTGAACTTAGCTGCATGATCGTTGATTGCGATGTGTTCTTTGTTATTTAAGAGCCCATTACGATTGAAATCCACACGACAAGACGACGTCAAAAATGCCTTCATTTCAACTGGAGGTACAAGTTTATGGGTAGTTAGTTTATCAAGGAGTTTGGCGCTAGTTGTTTTCATTCAGCGCTTATTCGGCAATTGCTCTTTTTGAACGCACAAATAATATGTTGTCATTTTGCGACTGTCATATTATATCATGTGGCAATACAACCAAGAATATATGTATTCAATTATTTAATCCAAGATCTACCAAACGGGCCATAGATTTTAGTGATTCGTGGAGAATTTCCTCATGACTACGAAGAGGACATCATGTGGAAGGGTTTTTTGTCCACGTCCGAAGTAAAGTCTCACTAATTATCGAAGTAATACTCATTAATAATATGGAAATACGGAAAAGAGTGTTTCATCCCCAAAGAAAAGGTAAAAGTACACGTCAATCATCTGGCGGCCCGCTTCTTGAATGAGCCTGGTACTTCTAAAGTGAATTCATAAATAGAACCATTCAACAAAACCATAATTACTAACTGACTCTGGTACCATTCGGTTCTAACATACACAACTTTTCCGATTGTTTACGCGGTTCCCAACTGCTGATCGTCAAGGCAACCGCCAGCTTTTACACCCCCCTCATACATCCCATTAATGATGTCATCGTATGTCTTCATGACAACATCTGTGCAAACCAATCAAACAGTATGAACAGCGTGCAAGTGATGCAAAGTAAAGAAGCAAGGCCGACAATACGCCTTTCTACACAGGTGGACTTACGGCGTCGGATTGACATCTTTGGAGTCACCATACTATTCGCTGCTGTGAATGGCGCAACACATGCCCACGCCCTTGAGCCATTATGTGGGTTCGTTAGAATATGTTTGGATACAACATATTTACCTTGACTGTCAAAATTATACGGAGAGGCAGACTTACTTTGGAATCTCGAACTTTTTTATTTTGTAACAATTCAGCTTGATTTCTGCATTTATAAGACCCTTGACTCTCGAGTCGTTGACCAAGTCCTCCTCTGATGTGTTCATCGTTGAAATGCCTAACTCCGACCTAACTGCCAACCAATCTGGAACAACTAGAGCAACATTGTATGGGCGATTCGCTCCACACACGACTACTTGGCTGATAAAACGGCTCATACCAATGGCTTGTTCGATGGGAGTCGGGCAGACGTATTTCCCATTCTCAAGCTTATACTGTTCTTTGATGCGCCCAGTCACCGCAAGAAATCCATTGCTGTCCATTTTCCCTAGATCGCCAGTATGGAATCTATGTCAGAAACCAAGGCCCGCGCTTGTCAGTCGTTTGCCAGTGGAAACGACTAAAAATGTCTTGATCAAACAACATCAACTTACAATCTCGACCTGCCATCAGGGGCAATTGTAATCACTTCAGTTGTTGCATCATGATTGTTGTGATAACCTTCCACACCGCGAGGAGTTTCATGGGAGGTTAGTAGGGTTGGAAAACGAAAAGATATTCCACAAGAATCTTTTCAAAAGCTGCTAACCTTTCATCACATTGGGACCGCTAGGGAGAGGGCCAGTTTAATTAAACACGAAGGTTAATCAATAGGCAATATTAGTTTCGTTTTTGCTCAATGATGAGCAAAGAAACAGAGAAATTACCTGCAACATATTTCGCCCTCTTGTCCGACAGGCAAAGGATTGCCTTCAGAGTCCAAAATATGGACAGTCACACCATTCAATACCTTGCCAACAGCGCCCGCTTTGCGTCTTCCTAATACACTCATTGCAATTACTGGCTGCGTGGTTTTAATTGCACCATTAGAAAAGAGATCCCGCTATGTTGCGTGAGAAATGTGTACATGATCAATAATAGTGAGGAAGCTTACCGAAGTTTCGGTCAAACCATATCCTTCACAAATGGGAATACCAACTGCATCCATAAATTCAATTACTACAGAGGATGCAAAGAAATCAGTGCATTGGAGCGACAAATCGATGATGAGAATGAATCATCACTGCCACACGAACTCACTTTCTTTGGGACATGCTGCGCCAGCCACAAATCCCGCCCGTAAATTCCCTCCAAATCTTGCTCTAATCTTTGATAACACAATCTCATCAAGTAGCTTATGCTTCAACCCATCCACAAATCCCAGTGACGGCATCTTCCCATCATTAACATGTGCCGCATGAGCTTTTCCCAACCGTAAAGCAGACTGCATCAACATCCGTTGAATGAAAGTAGCATTGTTCATCACATTGATGACTCCATCATGAACACGTTTGTAAAGCGTTGGAACAGCAAAGAGTAATGTAGGTTGGACTAACTGGAGATCGTCGAGGATGTGAGGGACTCCTCGGCAAATTCCCATGGAACGTCCATGATGAGGAACATACTTTTAGCAAGCATGTGACAGATGATGAAGGAGTGACCACATCAACCACTGTGCCAGCGACAGAGGATGAAGCCTCTCCGATTGATGAATTTTGCTGGGGGGAAGATGCGACGCGGGACGCACAGGAGGGCTGGAGACTAACAATGTCTGCAGATGAGACCTGGGGGGACGAGGGACATCAGAAAGAGCGACCGTTCAAGTGAGTTTACGACCGACGGTTCTT
Source organism: Cyclotella cryptica (assembly GCA_013187285.1). Classification (NCBI taxonomy): domain Eukaryota; phylum Bacillariophyta; class Thalassiosirophyceae; order Thalassiosirales; family Thalassiosiraceae; genus Cyclotella; species Cyclotella cryptica. The sequence continues at coordinate 53,586 of JABMIG010000198.1, forward strand.
TGATATTGATTTTCTTATGCCCAGATGAGCCCTTCCCTTTGCCATTCGCGATGTCAAAGGAAAAGACTCAAATACAATAACACAAATGCATCGTTTCTGAAAATGGATTCCAATGCAATGGCGTGCACCAATGCAATTGCGAGCAGTGAGGCATGTTTCATGCGTTCGTTTTGGCAGACAACTGTAGAATCTGATACACAAACCAGAATCATGGAATTTGCTGCAATGACAATCAGGGGGTGTGTATTTGCTTTCACAAACTTGCAAACAATGGGACGAAATACTCAACCAGGATCCAGACACAGCAGACCACATATGGCACAGAATTGCAAAGAAATATTACGGGGCCGATAGACGTCACCTCCGGCGCTTAGAAATTATGGATTCTGCTTGCAGACATGAGGACAACACACAATGGAGACGACTGCTCTTCCTCGACAGGAGTCCAACCCTTAAGATTTTTTCGGAAGAAATGGGGCCCTATACCTTAAGTTGCTTGCATGGGTATTTAGCTCGGAGGCCGTTGATCCCTACAACTCGATGTCATGGGAGGAGGGAATTATAGAATGTAAGGTATCAGCAAAAGAGTACTGGCACAGTCTTGGGGTTGATTGTCTTAATAGACGTGCCAGTGGTATTGATTTTTTCGATATTGCCTTCACCAACAGGAGCATTGAAGAAAATTTCGAGGACATGAATTTTAGGGTGCATCACTTCGATCATGAGTACACTGTGGCTAATTTTGAGAGTGAATGTAGAATCATCCATTGATGGCTCCATGTGTTTGGCTTTCTTCATAATGATTTCACAGTTGACCCGCCCGAAGCTTGTGACGATCAGGGGTTGCATGGATACATTACGGTGACATTGATAGATCGTTATAGACATGGACAAAAACGTGTGCTGTTATTATTGGGCTCTATGACAATTAAAGAACATACTTCCCTTCCTGTTGACATTGATTACATGGAGTGACAAAATTCTTGATTGTGGGACATTTGCAGGAGAGGGGGAACCCGTTAAATACTCTAAACCTTGTTTGTTGTTTCTTTTATTACAAATTTATGGTGATTCGTAGGTACTTCTCTGAAGGCTATCATAACTCATGCCTCATTGTACAGATTATATTGCCTAAGATAAGCACTCCTCTAAGGTCAGTATTCTCTTCTGAGGACAAGGAAGTGCCAACATACCTGTGTCATTGCGGACACGCCAACTTCTGCATATTGCTGTCCATAAGTTTCTTTCGATGCCATGCCGAAGCATCAAAAAGTAGTCTTTGCAAGTATCCCTCAATTCTAAACGATCTCGTACAGATATGTAACGAGGACTGAGCTTCGCTTCCACATACCACATGTTTAGGCGCCACTCTCCTCTATTATCATGAAATATAACAGGAAACAATTTGATTCCTTTTCCAGCATTTTCCTCGAAGCAAACAAAAGACCATCACTGACGTCGACCAAGCCACTGACAAATATCTCCTGATCTAATATCATGTTTGGTTCCAGGCAATTTCTTCCCCTGGGGTAAATCCTAACATTGTTTGTTCTTCCGTAAACCTTGCAATTGTCTAATGGGTTGCTCTGATTGAGATAATTCAATGTTTTTGTTTGTAGTAACTTCATAAGTAAAGAGAGGAGGTGAGAAGTTCGATAGCGCATTGTTGATATTTCTGCCTTCACACATTTGACAAAGGCTTCATCCTCTCCCTCCCAGATTCAGCGGAGAGGCCCATACCTCTTTATGATGGATGGGCAGTTAAGAAGGCTGAATATATTGGATTGATCAGCATAGAATGGACAACACCCAGATTCTTTGGAGTGTTCTGAGAAATCCTTGCAACTGGAAAGGAACATCCGGATTAAATGATCAATCCTATTTGTTGATGTGAAACCAACATCGCAAAACATGTTTGATATTAAGCAAAACCACATAACTCGCATGCGTCTGAAGGAAGCAATAACACGTTTCAATTGTGTGGGGTAAACGAGACCAGAAATACCGTCTAAATCAGCAAACTGAAATAAGGATATCCGAGTGAATGCTAGGCAATGATCTGACTGCCAATTACCATGACCTATATCATTCTTTCCTTCTCCCGAAAAATGCATTGGAAGACACCAGTCAATCGAAACTTTGTTTAAAGCCTGTTGCCGTCCTCGCATTGCCTGGGTTAGTTTTCGCCAAAAGGTTCCCTGTGCAGGTATCTTTCCACTGAGAATTATATTTTTGGTTTGATCAATCAATGTCTTTTCTACACAAAGGAAGCACATGTGCATGGGCATCGATGGAAACATATTGAGTTCAATGTGAAGGTCTTTAAAGCCCTTGAAGATTTCAGGATATATCTCTGATTCAACTATAGGCTGCCCTTGTCTCATGGTCTTCATGATCTCATCGTTCAACCCTGCACCCAGTCCCAGCACTTGCATGTACTTTTGGCATATTTGGATGCACCCGGTTGAGATTTGTTCTCACTGTACCAAACCTGAAGATCTTTGAGAGAATTGGTTATTAATTCAAATGACAACTCCACCGTACCAACCTTAGTGATATCACCACCGGGTGGGATGGGATACTTATTCCCACGGTCAACGTTTGACCACCAATCAGAACAAATTTCACATGGTCTGACCGATGTATTCCTCGATTCATCCAGAAGAATTTCCATCCTTTGAATCTGGCATTGTGCACAAGATGGAGTTGTGAGCTTGTCATACATGGATGAATGCCCAAATCTCTTGGTGTAGGTTCCTTTCTGAGAAATCGTGGTGTTGAAACACCTTTCCGGGTAATCATTGCTCACTAATTCCAACAAAGCAACAGTTGGAATGATTCGTTTGTCCTTTCCCCAGTACCGCATTGTCACTCTCGCAGCTCCAACAATTCTTTCAAGAGCGAGACTAATATTTTACGATCATTAAATGTTTTGAAGCAAAGAGCGTAAGGTAGAGTTTGATCTTTTGGTCCCCTCAATTTCACGGTTATAACCTGAAGAGAATTGAATTGGATGTTGCCTTTCACATTGTGTGCTTCAAAACTGTCTGACAAAACTCGGAGGGTAACGACACGAGTGTCTTTGGGTATGCTGGGGTTGTTCGTCATCATCTCCTTGACATAGCTCTGTGATTCTTGTAAAAGTCACAATGTGGATTGTCCTCACTTAACAATGAGCATGTTCCATTCCCACATTCGACCCAGTCTTCTTCAAATCCTGCTCTATAGAAGTAGCAATCATATCCAAGAGCAAGAAAATGATTTAGAATCTGATTTGCTGGTATGTGTGCAAAGGAAGTTTCTTTTTCAGTACCAGCATACAAAGTTTTGACTGCAGGAGTTGGCATAGGAAGATTTTGCATAATGGATTTCGATCCATCTAGATATTTCGATCTTACTTCTTTGTAGATTGTTACCCTAGGGGACTGTGGCATTTTTATCTGATGTACCTGCAGGTCATTCCTAACGCCCATGAGGACACCCGCAATAATACCCTGCATGACGGATTTCGAATGATGGGTGACAATGCCAAGATAAGTTGCTTCTCCAATGATTGAAAACATGCATTATTGGTTGACTGGAGGAGCTCATCGCAGTCAAGTGATGTGTGTTCTAGCATGCTGCATATATTCACAGATTCACTTCTGCTTGAGTTGTAGTGTATGATTGTAGAAAGCAGGTGAAAGTACATCTCCGCATCGCTTAGACTGTCGAACCCTGACTTTCGAGTAGGGTCAATAATAGCTCGAAAAATAATCCCCTTCAATCCAGTTCTATCATTGTGCTCGTTGATAAAAAAGTCTTGGCTTGCTGGGGCCAATTGTTGTCTGCGGTAAAGAAATCCTCTGCTTTGAATGAATTCGGCATCTCTATCACGCCGACAGCATCTTCTTTGGATTCTAAGACATCAAGATGACATCCGACCTCCCACCCTTCATTGTTGAACTGAACGAGCGTCATCGAATCGTTGCTAGCACGACTCTCACATCTAATATCTACTTCCAGGTGATCCCTAATATCTAATTCCAACTTCCCCCCTTTCACTAGTGATATCAAATTCCAATTGTTCGTCCGGATCATTCAGGATTGGGGCACCAGCGGGTTGAACAGTGTCCAAAGCGCGGAAAGGTTTCCTTTGCGTTGGAACATTTACACCCATTACTCTTTAACATTTTGGCACTTCTGCTATTCGTTCGTCCACAGGAAATGCAAACGAAGAGTTGCCCCTCCTTTTTTGTGCAACTTGAGCACAAGACACGGAAGATATTGCTCTGTGATTCTGGAGAGGAGACCTCTGAAGTTAATAATTCATCTGGCGTTCTGGAGAGAACGTTGTTGCATGTTTTACATGTTATTCTTTTTTTCCATATGAGCTCGAATACCCTTTTACGCTCTGTAGTCATGGTTGCCTGCGCCTAAATGTTGATGGTTAGGAGGGTACGTGAAGTGACAAGCCACAGCATTGCACCTCACGGCCTCTCGTTACTAACCTTTCGCTGGGCCGCTCAGGCTGGTGGAAAAGTGAACCAATGGTGGAGGGAATGATTAACCCTCGATGCGAAAAAGGAGCATCGTCGAAGGTATCAGGAAACCCTTTCTCAGCGGGGGGTTACAAATATTACACACTTTTGCTGCTTACCTTGTGACGGGCCCCTAAGGAAAATGGAAAGGTGAACCATTGGGGAAACGATGGGTAAAAGAGGCAAGAAGGAGCGTATTCAAGATATCAGGGAAACAGCCTACGAGCAGAGGGTTACGCACATCAATGCATTCTCATGCTTACCCGCCGCCGTGATTTTTTATATCCCCTTTGAATAGCAAGGAAATGAGCAGGAGAAATTACCGGGGGAAAATGAGTGATTCACAAGGCCAAAGGGGGCGTTTTCGGGGTATTTAAAAAAACAGCATCGAAGACGGAACCAACGGGGAGAGGATTCCACACATTGAGGCCTTAAGTTATTTACCTGGCTCCCGGCCGCTGATTATTATCTGCGGTGGCAAAACTGCTCATCCATTCAGAAATAAAAGAGGCAAAATGGTGCGCGTAGTCAAGATATCAAGGGAAACATCCTAAAAGCCCGAACGGGACGGGCAGAGGATTACGCACATCGCGGCATCATTCTCATGCTTACCTGCCGCTGTGATTTGTTATCCCCTTTGAATAGCAAGGAAATGAGCAAGAGAACCACCAGGGGGGATGAATAATGCAAGAGGCAAAAGGGAGGGTAGTCAAGGTATTACAAAAGACGGCTTCAAAGCCGGACCCGACGGGAGAGGATACTGCACATTAAGGCTTTCCATTACTTACCTGGCACCCAGCCACTGTTTCTTATCTGACCTTGCCAAACTGCTCGTCAATTCAGAACCACAGCCAGGTTGCCAGGCAAACAACATTGTTTTGGGGTGTTCTCTTTTCAATGGTTAGACCGTTGCCATTGCCCAATTGATGCAATCCATTTTATTTGGCGCGGGTTGGGAAAAATGAATATCCAGTTTAAGCTTGGGGAAATCGACTTTGCTTGGGGTGGCCCCAATTGTGTTAATGCAAGCAAAATAAGACTCTATGTTACTCTATGGTGACCTAGGTTCTTTCTTTTTTTGGGTCAGACATGCATTTATTCCAATAAAAGTGTTGTGAGTGTTTCTTCTATTACAGAAAATGCTTGTGTATATACTTTGGAATCAATAAATATACCATTCGTTGGAAATAGAGAGTTCTCATCTTATAGTTGTAGTTATAGTTGAGGGACCTATAGTTGTGATTTCTATCCTATAAGTCAACTATAGGCACCTGTAGGGAGAGTTATAGTTGAGCTCTTGCAACTATAACCACAACTATATTTTCGGTAGCAGTGTGGGAATGGGAATGACTGCCATACAAATTTACCTGTAAATCACAAATCTTTTCCAGAGTACTGCCCTGTGCCAATACAAAGTATTAAAGGTATCTAGACATGGTACTAATATTTGTAGTGACAGATTACACAAAAGCAACAGAAGAATTAATTACTTCATTAGTAGGACATGTTTGAGTGGTACAGGCAACCTCAATTTTCCCATATCATCTCTCACGCTCCAGCTGCAGCAGATCATGGTTCTCATGGAGGTGTTATTTGTATTTTTCTCTCTCAAAAGTATGAAAAAATCACCACATTCCTGCAATAGTTCCTCTCTGCTCTTGTACAGATGGGAATGCAGACTCTGTGGCATAGTTTCAGTGTACCAAAGATTAAATGTCCAACTCCCATTGGTGTCGTTGAAAATGAGAGGGTGAACGCCAACTCCTTTGACTCGTGATTTTTCAAAACATACCAAGAGATTTCCATTCTTGTCAATCACTCCTGAAAGTATGTCTTCCTGTGTGAAAGCATCCTCAACCCTGGCATACTTCACCCCTCTGTTGTAAATCCTAACATGACTGGTCCGAGAATACTTCTTAGCCCTTGAAAAGGGGGTTTTCTGATTGAATGAATCCAAGACATCAGTCCTTAACATCTTAGTGAGGATTGTCTTGAGATATTGCTCAGTGTGTTTCATTGTAGATACCTCCCTCTTGAAATTTTGGATGTAACTCTCATTCTCACCCTCCCAGCAATGTCTCATTGGTCCTGATTCTTCGATCATGTCGCCAATGTTCAACAGACTGAGATAATTTGCCCCTCTCACATAGAATGGTGCTTTTTTTTGTCTGTAATTGTTGATGTCCTGTCATCAGCCTTTCTCTTTTTTCCTCGATCATCTCTGTCTTGATTTGAATGCAAGTTTTCACCAACAATCCATAACCTCCTGCACGATGATAGGAATAATCTCACCAATACATTGATTGCCTCTGTCGGAACCTTTTCTTCTGCAAAGATGTGAGAGATAAGACAGAACCAAGTCACTCTCATGCTCCTGAAAGCAAGCACCAAATATGTTTGTCAAGGTTGATTGCAACCTCGCCCTTATCCAAAGGCGAAAAATGGAACAAAGACACCCGGTGAATGCAAGGTAATGATCCGATTGCCAATTGGCAGTACCGAGGTTTTTCTTCTCCATATCAGAGAACCTCATAGCAAGACACCAGACTAGGTACACCGATTGATTGTTTCTGGACTGCCTTGTATAGCATTGATGAGTGTGTGCCATGCTGCATTTTGGCCCCGATCTTTTCTGTAAGCTAACATAGATGTTTTGGCTATCAGAGATTTTTCAATTCCAAGGAAGCACATATGCATAGGCATTGTCTGGAAACTTTTCAACTCCACGTCAATTGTTCTCAAATTCCTTAGAATCTGAGGAAAGGCCAAAGATTGGGAAGCCTCCTTCCCCCCCACCAGATCTTTAGTTAATGTTGGGACCAAACTAGTTGAAAGACCGATCGCTTGTAGGTATCTTTTATCACATCCCCTTAGCAGTATTTGACAAGGTACTAGAAAAGCACCAATCTTGTAAAGCTGTTATAGAGTTAAATATCATTTCAAGGACAGCTCAACTGCAGGGAAGTTTTCAATGGTCTGTAAAAATAATTCTGGATGAATTGGGTATGTCTTGGGTTTTGTCACTCCATGGTGCTACCAATCAAGGCATTGGTCACAACAGATTTCTCTCTTCACATTCACAGCTGGGTGCAAAAGAATGTATTCAATGTTTTTGAGGTGACAGGATGGACAGGATGGAACGAGATTGTCATCGAACTGGCCAGAATGTCTCCATCTGTGAGTGAATGTACCAGTTTGAGTGGTACAAGTGTTTGAGCACCGTTCTACATAATCATTGCTTATCATTTCAAGAAACACCATTGTTGGGTATACCTGATTTTCCTTCCCTCCCAGTATCTGAGTGTTGGAGACTGAAGATCTTTCAACTCCTTGAGCAGCTGGATGAGAATATCATTTTGGTTTTGTCTCTGAAAGCATAAAGCAAAGGGTGCTGTATGGCGGCTGGTATTTTTATAGTTGGGGGCAATGACAGTCAGTGTGAACATCTGCAGACTGTTGAATTCATTCTTTCCTTTGATTTGATGAGCCTCGAATCCATCTGACCATACTCTTACGAGGAGGATTCGGGTGTCAATCGAGATATCTGTCATGGTTGAAACATTTTGGTGAAGATTAAATAGGAATTTCGTCCCATAATGACCAGATTGATCTACCCAGTCATCTTCATGCCCAGCACGGAAGAACATTACATCTATCCCCATTGCTAAAATATGATTGATGATTTCTTTGGCTGGGATGTAAGCAGCCTTTTGACTAATACTGACAGTTGGAATTGGTAAATTTTTGACAATAGAGTTTTGTCCTTCTGTATAGACTAATCAAACTGTCTTATGATTCAACGGGGCTTTGATGGAAGATGGCTTATCACCATGAATCTGCCATGCTGTCTGAACACAATCATTTATTTCCTGTACTATTGATGATACTTCCAGTTCGTCGATTCCACGGGCAGCAAGCACCTGAACGATGGAATTCTGATAATTTTCAGACAGTGCTTTCTTCTCAGATTGGATGAGTTCATTGTGTTGGGAGATATTGTAAAGGGTCATAGTTGCAAGGTCAACAGATTTTGTGGTGGGGAGTCCATAGTACACTGACGCAATGTGGAGATGGAAAACATGTCTTCAACTGATAGCGAGGTGAAATCACTATAGACTTTGGAGTCAATGACAGAATTGAAAACCAACCCCTTTAATCCATCCCCTTGATTCTTGTGGTCCCTCATAAAAAATCTTGCACTACCACTAGGCCATTCATTATGGTTTCCCAGAATATTGAGGAGGTTGTTCCTATCGGAATGACAAGAAATAAGACCTCACGTGTCGGAAATTCCTGCGCCACTACTGGGATCGAATTCAACTTCCCATTCCCCCATCTTCAACTCCAAGAAGGTGTTCATTGCTAACTTCACTCTCTTCTGTGTTTGGTGAAGGTTTGGTACAATGTTGACTGTGTTGGCAAGCGGACGTACATTGAGGAGGAGCTGTGCTTGGGTTGTGGCGGCGGTGGTGGTTCCTGTGGGTAACATAAAAGTTTTGGCAGAGCGGGTCTTAGAGTGGATGAATGGGTCATGTAGGGTACCTGCTGTGGAGGTGGCGCCAGTGTCACTGACTGCTGATGGGATGGAACCGTTGTTGATACCTTACTTGATGGTGCGGGGTGACATGTGGGTTGCCGTGCTGTGGATGTTGATAGTGCCTGTGAGTTTGAGTGGGTGAATTGTGTGAGTGGGTTTGTTAGTGCATGCCAAGCGCCATTGCTTGCTGTTGGTTGTGCGATGGTGTGGAGGAAGGGTGAAGTGTACACTGCGTGTGTCATGTGAAGATGCCGCTAGTGGAGTCCAGTAGTTTAGTGTTTCAAACCTATGTGTGGAATTCACATTGTTTAAAAATACAATTAAAACTAGGCTCCACAGTATCCTACATCTTGGCCAGGTACCATTGAGGACGTTTGTCCTTGTTCTTTTCAAGGGCAAAACAGGCATCGTCTTCATGGTAGATGTTGCTTTTCTTGCAGGAGTTGCAGTAGTGGAGACTCTTGGCGGTTGTGCTTCGGGTGTTGCGGCGTGCTGTGCGTTGTTGGCCACCATTGGTGATGCCTGGTGTGGGGATGTTTTGTTGGGCTGTGAGGAGTGCCATGAATTTGGTGGTTTGGGTAAGGAGTTCTTGTTATTGGGTTTCAAGTTGCTTGAGGCGGTGGTCCTGTGTTGTGGTGAGGGCGGCGGCATGCTCTTGAGTGTGCTTGAGTGCAGTTTTGAGACTGTTGGTGTACTTGAGGATGATTTGGTGGTCAGTTGGGGACAGGGTTCCAAGGGAGGTAGTGCCAATGCTGCCGGTGTTGATGAATGTGTTGGCGCTGTTGTACCCGCCAGTGTGAGCTTCGCGTTGGGCATTGAACTTTTCCTTGCTCTTGTACAGGGTGATGAAGTGAGTTTTGGCGGAGTCCCACGTTTTGTCTGCGGAGGGTTTGAGTTCCCATGCTTGCATTTCCTTTTCGTCGAACATGTCTGACAAGTACATGCCTTCCACGTAGTATTGGACCTTGGTGGCATCTGGAGCGGGTATGCCGATGTCTCGGCAGAGCTTCTGTTGCTTGTCAAGTTCACGAGCAAACTTAGTGATGTGGGATGTGAGATCCCATTGGACATGGAAAGCAGTGGATGCCTGCTTCTTTTCCAGAGTGGTGACCACGCACCATTCTGTTCGAAGGTGCTCGAGGATAGTCTTGATGGTCTGGGCTCCATAGCCAATGTAGTTGTCGTCGAGTTCTTTGATGTACGCGGCATCGACGGCTTCACGTACTATCTTGTCGACGATGATGGCGTCGACACTCTCCTGTTTCCAAAACTCTTGGCATTCAAGGTTGTGGTCGGCCGTGATGCGAGTTCTGTGGGTGAGAGTTGTGTTGTTCGCGAGGTTGGCTGGGACGATGGGAGGTAGGACGAGGCGTGTGGTGGTAAGCGTGGGGATGTTGGTGACCGTCTGGTACTCTGCGTTGTTGAGGACGAGAGCAGCGGCTGTGTCACCCACCCCAGCTGGTCGTTTTGACGGCTGCAGCGATCTTGGCGAGTTGCTGTTTCAGCACATTCACAGTGGAATTCGACGGTTGGCCCACAATTTTGTCGATTGGCATGGGTGCAATGATTGACCGGCCGGCTTCGCGGACGGTTGCTTTGTTGGCTGTGGGTAACGGCATGTTTGTGTTGCAAACAAGTTGGCTGATTGTCAAGTGGTTAGGTTTTTAATTGGTGAAAAACATTAGTTATCACTGCTGAGCATAGCGAGATGCGTCGATCGTCGTTAATTAGGTGATAACTAATTTATGAGTGCTATTTTTTAGTCAATACAGTCCCACGTATTGACGATGCATTTCGTTGGCTCTCAGGACGGGCCTTTTGGGCTGAGGACCTGAGAGAGTACTTACGTGCTACTCACATACTGTAGGTACATACTTGATTGTATGTGGAGAACATGATGGGTGATTTGGCTGGTTTTGGCTAGTATAGCAATTATGTCTATATCATATATATAATAACTAATAACCAAACAGTTGCACGAGTACCTGTGACATCCAAAATTATAGTCATTTCCCCAAAGTCATACTTGCATGTCTGTATTCACTGTTATTTAAAATAAAATTTGTACCCGAATGATTAACACCAGTTGCTCAGGTCAGGAGCAAGTACTGTTTAAAATTACATAAACATAAGGCACTTGTGTTCTCTTCAGTTTTCTTCCTTTGTTTTTGGTCCACAGAGAGTTCATATTTTCTTGGGTTCCCAATTCTCATGCTACCTGTACCTATACTCAACCAAAATAAATGGGATTTTGTTTATATGTATGTCTTGTCACACAATTCTCAATGTAACAGCACTGACCATAATGCGTCCACTCACCTTTCGTGTACCTGATTTCTTGTCTTCATCATGATTATTATCGAAATGGTATCATTGTATGTTCTGATTTTATTCAACCTTGCTTGGTGAAGTTGAAATACAATAACTGAGGGGATGTCTTTATATCTCTGTTCTTGAAATTTCCATGAACGGCAAAACATTATAAGCTCAACTTGGTAATGTGTGAGCTGGGTCTACGTTTGTAGTGACATGATTCTATTAACCTGTCCGGCATGACTTGTGATTGTCATCAGTGGTCAAAATGTGATAAAAAATAGAGCTACTAATGCTATGGTACTAAAATGAGATCCAAAACTCTGTTTGTCACAAAAAGGGCTAAATGGCACCAGAGAGGGAGTACAAAATATAGAAAAGCGTACAAGAACGCTGGACTCTTTCTCATTGTGCTCTATCTTATGGGATTCTTCTCAGGTGAATGTGATAGATCTTGGAATCTCAGAAAAAGTGATGCATTTGGTCTGTTCCTCCTTATTGTTACCGGGTCAATTCATTCTCACCTTATTACATTTTTATAATATTGGGCTCACACTAGTCATCCATTGATTTGCCTCATTCCACAGCAATAAAGTATCACATGCACATTCACATTAATCATCAATTAAAATTTACCTTATTCAACAACAATAATAGTTTCAGATGCAAAATATGAACAATTGAAGACCCAAACCACTCTTTTCATACAAAATAAGAAATTTCCAGTTTTGTCACCAACTGTCCTTTACATTGGAATTAGTAGTAGGTTTTGTTGTGACAAGTATCTCTATATCCAAACCTTTCACACCCCATAATTTTCACCACCAAATCTCCCCCCCAAAAAAAATGCACAATCTCCCAGACAGCACCAATATCATAATTGAATCACAACACATAGTCAGGCCACTTAGCAACATCTCCCATGCAGCTATTGCCTGATATCAACCCTCTCCATCCCATCAAAGATATCATTACTGACACATACACACACATCCAATCAAGTTTCTCAGATCACTTCAGCAATGCTTCTATGCTTTTACCAGTACCAACACTTTGACTGATCCTTTTTGAAGGCACCCCATTAAAACTCTCTATTTATATCATCCTCCAATGCAGATCACCCACAGTGGATTTGATGACTGCTTCACCCATCAATTAGAAACAGTGGATGAAGTCTGATGGCTACTTCAGCAACTATCCACACCAAAATGCAACAATCCCACTCCAAAAGCTGCTTATGCTCCATCTCTGTGGCACACCAACCAAAAGACTGAGAAGTCAGTTGCCAAACTACCTTTGTGATCATAACACACCCCAACCGCAATCAATGAATCTGCTGATCCTTGGTTACATAAGACCCCATTCAAGCAGCAAAAATGAAAACCAAAGCTGAAATGCTTACAGCACATTGTAAAGAGCCTGCCCTACAGGGTATCATGAAAAATCTGAATTGAATTTGACCCACTTTGTGGACTTTGAACAATTATTTATTGGTACATCTGCCTAATTTTTCTGGAGAAAGAAATATTGTGTATTGGTGGTTTCCTCACCTAAGTTATATTGTGTGTCTTCACAATTCTGCCACCGGGCATCTACATTGATATAGATGATATACCAAGTTCTATAAGGTCTTTGAACCATTGTTGCATCAATTGCATT